>LPNX010648295.1:156500-173537 GCA_001517045.1 Pseudotsuga menziesii
ATATATACTATTCTCCATTAATATATATAAATATATTATTCTCCGTTATTATGTGCATAGGGTTCCACATATGATTCATATAGGTATGAGGTTTGTCCCACCATTGTAGCACTCCATGAATATGGATACTTATATATCGTATAATGTTCTCCACAAGTATATATATATATATTGTTATATGTCTTAAGTACTCTTGATCAACCTGCGGCGGGAGAACCTCCTGGTGGTGAGGGTTATATATATATATATATATATATATATATATATTTTTTCCTCATAAACCCATTTTTTCTATGAGTTGTAAAAACTCTTAGGTATCCATGTTGGGAGGGGGATCTTACATCCTTTCCCCCTAGAATGAACACCATCCTCGGTGTTACTTGTTTGTCATCCCTAACCTTGCTGGCCCCCTTGGCTTATTTTCACATTCTCGTGAGCAAAACCCAATTCTGTTTCTTAACCTCTCTTTTGCAAGACCTACAAAGACTATCGTCAGATCTTACATACTTTAACATTTATAAGAATGAGGAATGCATTATGTTCCCAACCTGAACACTACTTTAGATCTGCATCCTATCAATGTATCACCAAAATTCAGCATAATTTAGTCTCATCATACTTTCACATTTACATATTAAGACATGTCACCATTTAGTGACTCAGAAAATTGCTATCACAACTTCCTTTTTGTTATCCCTTGAACTCTCCCTGGAGTTAAAATTTTTGGGTGGACTTATATTTATTCCTGAGGTTACTCTCCCTTTTGACCACTAGTCAATAGTTTTCTCCTCAACAACATCAGATAGCGTCCTGTCTTCCAGATGTCCAGTTTTTTTTTTTTTCAACGGATCTTTTGTCATATGCATTTATGTAATGTCATATTCATTTATGTAATCTTCTAACTTAGGATTTCTTTACTTAACCATTCCTAAATTTCATTTATGTGATTCCTAGACTTTTGCTTTTGATTTGCTATTTTTGTGTGTGCAATGTGTTAAGATTTATAATCTTCTTTTATTTTTATTTTTATTTCTTTTATTTTTATTATATATATATATATATATATATTTTCCTAAGGTTTTACTTTCCATTGCTTTACTTCCAAGTCATGATTTTTAGTTATAACTTATTTACAGCCTTATAGTTTAATAATTTATTTTGTTTCTCCAGGCGACATCAAGGGTGCCATGATCATCTTCATGCCCTTCAAATGTCCCATTTTCCGTGGTGGGGAGTTAGTGCGATGGCTGAGACCATGTTAACTCAGTCCAATCCACGCTGTAGGGAGACTCATGGTTACTGAGGAATAAGGACAACACCTTATTGCGTGCCCCTCAGTTAATCCTCGTGAGTGACCGAGTCCGTGGCCTACCCTCATGGCAGCATGCCTCTTGCAGGTAAAAGCCTCTCTTGCTTTTCAACCTGCTACATGGAAAATATGTGCTAACCATACCGGTACGGAAGAAAGTACCCAAGCACGATCAGAGTGTGTAAAATCACTAAGGGCCTCCCAACCCTGTTCACACCTGATGAACCAAACTCCCTACAGTCACCATCCGCATCTACATTCTCTCATCCATCCAACATTAGGGTAAAAAGAAAACTCCCTTTATCCAAACCCTACCCTTTCATTTATATCGTTTTTTTTAAAGATTTATGCATAATGTAAAATTATTATTTTTATTTATTCTTATTTTGGATTCATTTTTGTTTTATCCAATACAAGTCTCTATTTTTAGTGCAATATAATGAGAAGCATTACATTATACTTTACTGTTCACTTGGCTACACTCTAGACAAATTTCATAGGTAGTCTAGTTAATTTACATTCAATTATTCAATTGTGGTCCAACTGGGACTTCCAAAATTCACTACCTGTAAAAATACCAATGCTCTGTGAGTTACATAAAATGTCATTTCATACATAAAAAGTATCATAATATTTACTTGACATATTCCTTCTTCTGGAGCCTAGAAGTTCCTCCTCAAACACAACTTCCATATCTCTAGGAGTATCGATGTTTCATGCCTACTTGTTCCACACAGTATCCGTGTGGTAGCTCGTCATTCCCCAGGCTCCCTCTACACCTTAGTGAATTTCTTTATACATTCAACATAACTTTATGTTCTAGTGTTAAAGCATATATAGAGTCTCTCTATAATTAGCTACTATACTAGAAATTTTCCAAAACTCTTTATAAAGAATGTTCTTAACATAACAAATTATCGAAGCTATGAAATTTCAATATAACCAATAAAATTTTACCATTCTGGAAACCTTTCCATGATAAGCAAGGCATTGCATCATCGTAGTGTCCTGAAAATAACTTATTATGCCTACCATAGAACATTATGATAACAACAGTGATTCTTTGACTATCATTTTGCAGTACCACAATCCATTTGTAAAACATGATCATATGTACAAGAATGACATTAAGAAAGTAAACATTTAGACATAGCACACAGAGACACCAATATTATAGCGAAGATAAACAACATGAGGCGCAAACATGAAAGAGACACCAGAGTACGTGGTTCACCTCATCCCCGAGGCTACGTCCACCAAATCTTGTGTTATATTAATTTATTCAGTGTAGTTTTACAAATTCATGGCACATCCTTTGCCTACATTCTCCACTGAGAATACCTTCCAATTTCTCTTTTCTTCATTGCAGGTTCCTCTTGGCATATCCTTAATGATACCAAAATTTTTATACAAGCGCATAGCATACCCCTTATACCTCGATGCCGTTATGACTTAAAAAGGGGTAAATTGATGTTCCTTACAAATTTTCCTTTTTAAGTCCAACAAGTCGACTTTTGAGTCTGTGCAACGTAACAATGATTTATTGTGACAATATCAGGATCATCTAGTTATACAACTACCCATACATTTAGCCACATAAGTTTTAAATCATTAGTTACAACCAAAATAAACCTAAACAATAACTCTAGGCATTAACCCCCATTAGACTGTTTATTAACATGAGTAAACCATCTTCCGTTGGACTCATCATTCGACTATTTATACATCATTATCACAACAACATGATTTATACATACTCCGGATACAGAAGATAAATACATGAGATAAACACGTTAAATACACATGAGATATCATACATCAAGAGCACAAGAAACGAGACCAAGGTTGTAAGAGTCATAAAAATGAAAAACTGTTGTACCCAAGTTCTTTTTAATCCAAGAGTAAAAACCTCTCTCTCTCATTTCATTATTTTATGGTCACACCATCACTAACCTATCAAAGGCTAGGGGTTGTGGTTTTACTTGTTCGCCTAACAACAACCTCAAGGTGTTTTTAATAGCTTTAACACACTAAGGAACCACCTTAAATACATAAGCTAAATCCATGGATGTATTAGGAAATGGTTTTTCATTAGATATAACTTATTTCATGTATGATAGTACAGTATCTTTACCCAACCATAGGGAGATACATTTATCCAGGTTAACTTTATATCTATTTTGTACCATTAAGTTACATTAAAGCTGTGATGATTTTATTGATGTAGGAATATTTATTTTTATCTCACATATGTGTTTCAACTACGAGAAAATATAAGAGTAACATCACAACTCATCTCATAATTAAATCTAACATCTCATATTTAAATCCATTGCTCAGAGGGTATCAACTATATAATCCATCTGGTGGAGCTGATTATATATATACACACACTTAACCTTCCTCTCATTACCCTACCCGAATAACATATCTATGTTTATCCAAAAAGGCTAGGGTATAAATTTCTAAAACGATAAATGGAAAACTTGTGCAAGAAACAAAAGGGATCTAGTTTCAACTCAAGAGAAGAACATTGGAAACAAAAGGAGGACTCGGGTCCTTACCTTAAACATGATGCCTGCATCTACCGGGAGGAGATCTGTAAGTCTAGATCAGTGTGGTACTTTGAATAGATACAACCACTAGTATCCTTAGCGCAGAGGGGTAACTCATATCAGATTTAAACCGCGCAAGGATCTAACTAGATTTACACGCAGAAAGGTAAACTGCATACTTATCAAACCTCAATGTGGACTGTTGGATTTTATATATTGATTCTAAAAAAAAATACGCATCCACACATGGGTTTTCACACTACAATTCTACAATAGGTAACACACGAAATCCAACGTTAATGCTCTCGGCCAAACAAGGAGAAGGACTAACCAATCAAGGGAAAGCGCGTAGAAAACTCCAATTGAAAGTTCAAAGCGAGAATAAACTAGCACAGACTTGCTCATTTTTTTGGAGGGTAGGCAAATTTGACAACACCCAAACGCATCCAGAACACTGGAAAACATAATCTCAACCGAAGATACATAGATTCATCTAGCCATCAAGCACACGCAGCAGACAGAGGTCATAACAGATCCTTTATTATCAACCTAGGCAGAGGGCGACCAAGGCTATCCTTTAGGGCGCATTCTAAACGCCAACAAACATAAATCACAAGTTATGATATAAACAGAATCTATTTATTCTTCAAGCACACGTACAGGAGAACATGAGTGATACCTATAGAGATCCAATAGAGGGAAGTCACATACAGAGAACCTATTTTGAAAACTCAAGGGTCCCTCTATCTGGAACCAAGTCGGAACTACACAGAGATGGTGCTCAGCACTTTTATTTCCAACTCGCCGGGATCAATCACCACACATAGTTCTTTCCTTCCTTCAACACATGGATTGTTCCCGCTATCAAATGTAGAGATATTTCGTTTATAACACTCACAGATCATTGATGATTGCCAGCGCAGAGGTTTCGGCCCCTTCTTGCAAAACGCAGGGTTTCTCTATATGTGACAGAAACTCAGAGATCCTAAAAAAAAACATAGATCTATTTACTTATTGCAGAGCTCTCCCTCCAATAACCTAGAGCTTTTTTTTTCTTCAGTGCATAGATTAATCCCCCTTAAAAGACTAGAGAGCCTCTTCTTCCCCAGTTTATTCCCCCCAGCAAGGATTTATCCTCTTCCTTTCCCTAGCGCTTCCATGATTGGCGCTTGCAGATTCCTGTAACGCCCCCTCAATGAGCGTTCAGTCAAGGCAAGAAAAATTAATGCCTTCAGAAATGACGATCGTAAAATAGGGCCTTCACAAGCAACGTAAATTAGCTGAAGAAAATCAGCCATAATTCCTCCTCAATCTTCGACCCAAGTCCAGGCATTTCTCTCGATAACGCTTCCACAGTTAATTTCTCATGATTTGGGCTGGAACAATCATAAATATTTTGCTATCATTTCCTAAAATTCCATCTTATAAGATCCTACCAATAAGTAACACGCGGAAAACTCCTTCAAATACAAGTGACTGCACATTTCGCAAGGTATAAAACCATGCGAGTACTAAACAATATATGTCTGTTAGTTTACAAGGATTGTCGATGGACGTGTGCCTTGCGCTTAGAACTGGTGCTGCATAATAATTTCATACAAACAAACAGTGGAACCTTGTATTTTACGAAACCATATCATAGTATGATATAACCTTATCGGTCGAACCATCAATGAATATACCATATATTACCTACATAATAATGTGGTTTAAATTTATATGCGCCGCATTATCACAAACGCATGGAGGAAATGCTGGCAGTTTAGCAAATACCAAGGCATTTAGTTCTCCAATAGAAAACGCGCGAGTAGCCTAGTTCATAAAACCCAATTCATAAAACAGTCCAATTTGGAATGCAAAAGATGCAGACATTTTTTTTTAACACAATCGAGTAAGGGTTATTCGTATGCCCATAATAGTATTCTCATGTAATGCTTCATTCTTGCACGCATATTCTACATATATAAAGATATATCTCAAATATATGTATCCCCAGTATATATATATAATTCTTCATTAGTATAAGGTTTCCTCATAGACGGTGGGAGAACCTCTTGTTTATTCTTCATTATATGTCTTAAGTACTCTTGATCAACCTTCGGTGGGAGAACCTCCTGGTGGTGAGGGTTATATATATATAGATATAGATATATATTTTCCTCATAGACGCATTTTTTCTATGAGTTGTAAAAACTCTTAGGTCTTCATGGTGGGAGGGGGATCTTACATGCATACAGATTATATACACCGGTGCTTGCGTACAACCTAAATCCACCGACTTAGTATGTTACATGCACCGAACAATTTTTATATTTTTTAATTTTACAGATGTAGTCCATTTATCAAAGCGCATCGACGTATTTCATGTCAAACGCACCAGTGCTTACAAACTATCAAAATAGCTTGGTGCATTTAAGTAACACTACCATGCTTAAACACACAAAAAATGGTTCGTATAATCTTTGATATTTCTGAGTGTGTATAATCCATTGACATGAACCGATGTGATAAACAAACAAAAATGCATTGGATAATTCATATGGCACATGGACATTCTTATTTTTTAAATTTTAACATTGCGTTTAATTTACATTAATGGAGTTATGGGCATGTCGTTTACATACACGAACTGATGTGTAGTGCTCAATTTGACGCATTGATGCAACATCAATTATCAAAATCACCACATATGATTACAACCAAATTCATATATATATATATATATATTCCATTATTTATATAAAATTGAAATATTTTTGTATAGTACTATTCATTTGAATTTCAATTATTGGATTTGTTTGGACTAATTTACTATATCATAGATTCAAGAATATATTGTAATATTTAATCATCCATACATTTAATTAACAATGTACTATTTGACATGTAACATTTGACAATAACTTTGAAGAAGGCAATAGAATAAAAATGTTTATTTTATTATATATCAATAAGAATGCCTTTGTCATACAAAATATGACAACATAGAGATAAAAATAATCAAAATGTCAACATGCATGTAATTATTACAGTTATTCGTAACCCGTTTTTTTTATTCGGGCATAACATCAATTATTAACAAAATGAATGAATTTCATAGACAATTATTTCAAAATATACAATACGCTACAACAAGCTTGCATTAACATTAAAATTAAATTTGGATAATGATTCTTCACTAGAAATGTTATCGGTGCTCAATCCACTTGCATTAATTAGGTTATTTGGCTAAACATTTTGTTTATTAACTCGATTTTTTCCTCTTCTTCAACTTCAATGTGCAAACATAAAAATAAAATGTACTGAGTGTATCTACATTGTCGATAATAATGAAAAATAAAATAGAGAGTATACATGAATGTAAATTGAAAAGCAACGTACCATAGAAGTAATCGAGTCATGAATGATAGACATTATTTCAAAGACAAATCTCATGCCTTCTATCAACAAGCATTCTATTGGCTCCACTCCATACTTTGTTTCCTACAAGTTTTATGCCCCGTCACAAATCATAGATTTAATGTAAAGGATTTTGGTTGCTTTATCAATTATAAAATTAGAGCAGTAAAAAAATATACACACTTAATAAATCCACAGATAATTTTTTATACGCTAACATGTAATCACATCCCTTGCTTAACCCAATGTAAATCAATTCTTTTGATGACTCATATTTGTATGTTAACACTTGTTTCAAGACATCCAAGGATTATGGACAGTGAAAAAAATGTATACAAATCACAACCACCACAAAACCTTAATCTCTTATAAGGAAATCACAAATACTCACAAACTTCACTATCAACCCTTTTTTCTCTTTGCCATCTTAGCTTGTGTGTTCACAGGGTTCCATTTTGTTTTTCTTTTTTTCTGCAACAAAAAATTAAAATTATTATTTAATGTTGAATTAATTAATGGTATTTATATAATCTTAAGAATTAATGATTTCATACATTTGAAGCACATTGTCGTCGAGATGAATCCTCCTGCGATGCAATTATGTCCATTTCCTTGACCATCTTCTTGTACGCTTTTTTGGATATCCGTACTGACGCATCTCGCATATCACCTTGTTCATCCTTTGGGATTTTCATAATATTCCTGGAAATGTAAAATGACATTAAACTATTTTTTATTGATATGAAAAATAAATATAGTAGAATTAAAATTATTGAAAGATTGGTGCTTTGTGGTAGTTATAGATACATATCTTGCATAAGTATGCTTTAGAATATTACTTTTTGAATGATTCTTTTTTTTTGTTTTGTGATTTTGCGATTTCAACTATGACAAGACACATTCACCATTGTTTGTCAACACCCCTTGTAGTTTACATATGACTTGATATTTTGAATCATTTGAATGGTTTATGTGTTGTAAGTGAAATGTGCATATGTATTTTCTTTCCACTATATCCCCCATAGTATTATATAATTATTTTCCCCTTTTATTAACTTCCACCGCCACTCCATATAAGCTAAGGACCAATTGCACATCATTTGTATCTTCTATAAAAAAAATTCTTATGATGACTTTGACTTTTGTTGTTGTAAGTCCCTGAATAAAATTCAACATATGTGGATTTGAATATTTGAAACATATTAGTGAATATTATTAAGTGCATTATTACTCAAATTTGAAGAAATAATTCATATTCATCCCTGTGCAACTTTTCCATCAATGTTTGACGCTCTTCTAGACTTATATTGGTAAGAATATTATCAATATTGCTCATTTTTTCACTCTACATGTCACACATTAACCAATACATATTAGTTAACTTTACAAATAATTCAATCAAATTAATTTAAATACATAAATTAATTAAAAGCACTTTCGTTCTTCATAATTATGGATGTGATCCCATCATGTTTACTAAGGTTGTTGTTTAATGAACTCATACCATGAATTTTCTATCAATAAACAACCTAGACCATTAAATACAAAATATATCAATATATTATACAAATAAATTACAGGCCTTCAAAATAAAAAACCAAGTCTAACATCGATTCTCTTTATCACATAAAATGCCTCATTTTGTGTATGTACAAAGAAGAACCAGCGTGTTATATCAATGCATGTGCACCAACGATGGATGAAAACTATTTAACATTTTATGAAAAATAAAAAATGTTGCATTTCTACCATTAGCGATGTGATATTCATATAAACACACCTCGTGCATTTTTATAAAATCAACATTGTATGTCGCATATCATACCCAATATTTTTTTATACTCACATTGGTGTGTTTCCGTAATACAAACTCGTCGATATTGATGCACGTGTTTTTTTACTGAAAAAACAGTTAGCAATGTCAACATGGTTACGGATTCTACCCAAAAACTAGCCCCATCTCACCCTGTGCTTTCTATATGTAATCACAAGCTCAAGAAATCTAAAATCCTTAAAAGTGAAGTCATAAGTGTGTATAACAATAGGGGTATTTAAACCCTACTGTAAAATTGTGCAGCCACATAAAACAAAAAGAAGAAAAAAGAAAATAACGGTTGCAACATTGAAAGTAAGTATGAAGTTTTTTTTCTAAATCTAGTGAAACTCTAAATAATATAATAAGATCAACATAAATATTTACATACTTGAAATTTTTAATATGTAGGGTTTTGTTTGATTCACCATACTTAACAAATTTTGATCCTCGGAATAATGGAGTCGCTCCAAACTCCTTCCTCGGAATAAAATTGCCAGCCTTTTTTCCACTTAGGGAAAAAATAGCTTGTGCAATTTTTATTTTTATTTTTTTATTTTTTGGCATTTTGGTCCACTTGTGTTCATGCTGCACTAGTGCAATCATATACGAAACACACAAAACCTTTTCATTTCAACACAACACCAACAATGTGAAATTCAACAATTTAAAAAAATTGCATCGTGTGGTGCGTGTATAATTTGGACGCTCCATTGAGCTTATATTTATGAAACACTCCCGCATGGAATATGTTGTAAAATGCATGTATAAATATTCACTACCAAATGTAGTGGATATTTTCTAGTACAGGGGATTTTGTGAATTTTCTTTCACAATGCGTCTATAGTTGTTAAGGACTGGTGCAGTTGGTAGATGTGAGCGCACCAGTGCGTGTATATTTGAATAGAAGCACTGGTTTAATTTGGAAATACTATGGTTTTATGTATCCACTTAAATTTATAAATTATTCTCAAATGTTCTTTTAGTATTCAAGCACACCAATTACAATATTCCATAGTACATGTATGTTTCTTAAACTCACCTTATTCTTACAAAATGGTTTCCGAACTATATTGGAAGCTAGATTGTAATATAGTTCTTGAAATGTTTTGAGGACTAGTTGTATATTGATTGTTGATTCGGCTCAAATGTAGGGAGAAAGTTTGAAGTATAAAATGCCCAATTTTTTAGATTCCATCCCATTACATCTTGTTCAAATTTTGACGAGTTCTCCCTTTCCATCCCTAGTAAGTTTATGTTTTATTTATATTTTGACTATTTATTTGAATTTGCGTTACTTATCCATGTGAACCTAAACATCAATTTTTAATTATTATAGGATCATGATTCAGGTTTGAGTTTAGATGCATAAGACATTTCACCCGTTTCAAATTGTCATAATCTCTTATTAGGAGAAAGATACCGTAAACACTTCATAGATGAAAATAGGAAACTAGTTTACCCTACTAATTGTAACATGCCATCTTCAAGCTGCAATCCTGGTTCATCACTAGTAATTTATCATGAGATAGAACTCTTTTATGAAACCCTAGTAGTTTTTGGTTGTTCAAAATTCCAAGGCTTGAATGAGAACCCTCGCCATGTCCCACTCATCCATTACATCAATGATAGATTAGCCAATTTTGATGTTCTAATACCCCATATTTTTAATATTTTCCAAAAGGTGAGAGAAAAGACATGCGAGAACACTTCCCTGTGCTCATTTTTAAAAACTTTGGAATCCAAAACAAGTGTATTATCCTAAATTGACAAACCCCTTTTCTTGTGTTCTGTCAACTGAAAGTCACTAGTGATCAAAAGTATGACATGAATGCCACCCAACCCATCTCTATTAGAAGATCCAAAAAATTTGCATGATTTGAGAGAAAACCTATCTAATTACACACTCAGGTTCATCCAATTCTTGGAGGGTTGTGATGATTTCTCCCTTACCATGAATTTTCAAAGTAAATATCAAGCTTCTTACAACCGTGCTTTGTATGGCGCTTGGTAATCTTCTCTACCTGTACATGATGTTGGAACCAAATTCTCCTTTTCTAGTAATCATTTTATGATTTCCAAGTCTAATATAGATGCTCCAAATATTGGGTTGTTTATCCTTTCACATGTAGTCATTCCTCCCAAACATCTAGTATAACTTATGCCATTATTCAGTCCTATCTATTGTCAGTACAATTACTTGAATATTGTTAAATACAAGCATAGCATTTCCATGTATGTTATGTGCATGAATGGTTATGTTTATGGAAACTTTAATAGGAAGAACTGGTTATATATAGATGGTAATCCACGCAGTCATGGGAACATTGCAGGGTTCATAAATAGTTCTAGGTGCTCTTTATTTTATGCAAAGTGTTCAATTGAGGAACACTTAAATGACCATGAGTTCTTTCTTAAAAGGAAAGAATATAGATTTATTGGTGTACATGCAATACATAGGTTGTATCCTGGTGACAGGTTGTTAATAAAATATAACTTTCATAGACCACCAACCACTCATCAGACATGCCTTGTATCAGGATTACCCTTAGACGTTCCCTTGGGGGATAAGACAAAAAAACATTTATTAATTGTATTTGTTAATTTGCAATTGGAGTCATGTTAATGTATTGCTCAACTTGAATTATGTTTTATAAATTGTGAATTTAATTTATAAACTTAATTAAAAAATATGTTGCTCAATTTTAAATTTTTATATTTAATCTGGAATTGATGTTTACTTTATCGCTAAATCTGAACGCTTGGCTTACAAATTGTTTGTAGCTTAACATTTTATATTGGAAATTCATTGTGTGATTCTATAATAATTATTTTGTATAATTCTAGATCAAACCAATTGCATTGTGATTACTAACATCATCGATGTAATGTTCAATATTTTTTAAATCACAATTATGATGATGAGCGACCTACCTACCATATTTTGTTTCACCCAGTACAATGTCAAATTGAGAGAAGGCTAAAAAAAGAGTGCAACTTGGAGAGGAAAAATACCAAACATGGTCGAATTAACTTCCTATTTAATTTCCACTGCATCCATCCTCACAAATTAGGAATTCCTACAGTAATAGTAGTACTTCACATGTTGGCAATGTAGGAAATGAAGTAGACTTTGGTATGGATGAGTTATTATGACAAAGGAGTTCCATGGATGCAAAAAAAAATCACATAAATTCTAGGACAATGAGCGAGGGGATAACACTCATATCATTGAATCCTTTTTTGAAAGACTTAAATTGGGTTCCAACACACCTCTCTTTGAACTTGGTTGGTCAAATTCTACACAGTTGTGGAAAACAATGTTGTTGTACAACTTGAAAGCAAACTATGGCATGTCATACACATGTTTCTCAACAATGTTGAGGTAACTAAACATAAACTACATTATATTTTGAGGAATATTGCCACACAATCATCATTGAGAATGGTCTATTTTATGAACGTTAAATGACATTGTACATTTGTATTTCCCACTAACTGCAGGTTATTCAAAGATAAGGTACTTCTAAATGATAATGTCTTTCCCAGAAGTTACAAAGAGGAAAATAAAATGTTGAAATGTTGCGAGTTAATTATATATCATATCATGTGTTTCCCAATGGTTGTATTCTATATAGAGGCAAATATGTAGACAAATAGATATGTCCAAAATGTGGGCATGGAAGGTACAAAGAATCGAATAAAAAGGATAAAGAACATGGTCCTCCTCAAAAGATACTGAGGAACATTCCTATAATCCTAAGGATTCAAAGGATCTTTCATTGCAAAGAATCGGCTATGTTGAAGGGCATGCATGCATCGTATCGAAGTGAGGAAGGATTTATGTGAATCCTAGTAGATTCAATAGCCATGAAGCATATAGAGGAAACATGGCTGAATAAATTCAAGGATGAAGTACAAAAACTTCAATTAAGCATAGACATTGATATTGTCAACCCATATTCCCAACCTAACAACATATATAATGTTTGGCATGTAGTAGTGATCCATAACAATATCCCCCCATGGTTGTCAATGAAGAATAAACATCTTATGTTGTCTCTTATAGTCCTTGGTAGAAGAGAAGTGAAGTATATGGATGTTTACCTACAACCATTTATCAATGAATTAAAGGAATTATGGGAAGGGATACAAGTATATGATGTATCAAGACACATCCCATCAGAGAGGAGTTTTAGGTTGTATGGCATATGTGCATACAACACACATGATTATCCAGGGTTAGGAATAAATATTTTTTTTATTTTTTTATTCAAATAAAATAAATTGGAATATATTTAATTTGGTGTGACTATCTTGATCGTCAACACTAACGTTCTCTCTTTACTATAACATCACAGATCTTATCTGAAAAGGTTATTATGTATGTAAATGTTGTGGACATTATATGAAGGCTATGTGGTCCAAATACCTACAAAATTTAGTGCACGACTTCTCTAGGGTGTTCCTAATAGAAAACCACTCTTATATAAGACAAATATGTGCTTTCAATGGTAAACAAGAAAGAACCTAAAGGCCTGAAATAATGACATCAACTAACTGGCTTAGGGAATATGAAGGAGAGAAGAATAAGGAATACACAAAGATGTTTTATTCAAATGTGCAACCTATGATTGATGATCCTGAATTATTCAATGCCAATGTTGAGAAAATGCCAAAGGGGATGAAAAGGAAATCGATATGTTATGAGCTCCCATATTAGGAGCATCTTAATAATTCCCACTTACTATATCAAATGCATATATTTAAAAATGTTTCATGTTATTTGTGGCATCACATATCATCCAAAAAAAGTGATAAGTTGGTTGTTGGTAAAGATGTCATTTCTTCAAACACCGAAAATAAGCATTGGCCAAGATAAGAAAATAGAAGAGAGGTTGGCCCCTATTTTTCACTTAAAAAGGGAAACGTACCATGGATTTTGAGGAAGTGTTCCTAATTTGGAAAAGGAAGTTATATTGGGTGTGAAGGTGTCATATTTTTATGGTTCTACACTATGACATTACTTCACTGCAAATCAAAAGTTGTCTACTTTGAAATCATAGGACTATCTCAACCTTCTAAGGGCATGTATAATGTCAAGAAATTGTTTTAACTTTTTATTTATATATTTTACCATACAAGTTAAAATGGAATTAACTTTTTGTGTTTACTTTGTAGTGTCATTATCAATTTCTTATGTGTGGGTGTGTGAACCATGAATTCCTTGATGACCTGTAGTTTTCCATATCTAAACTATCTTCATTTGCACGATGGATCACATCAAATGATATTTGCATCGCTAGCATTCCATGGTGGCATCAAGAGATAGATGAGATTGTTTGTATGTTTTAGATGTAATTATAGTTGAGTTTCATGGACTTGCAAGTTTATCTTCTAATTCACCCAATTGATGAGGTTGAGTTAGTCTAGGTGGTTTCATGTCAGTGGATGCTATTATTTGTAACAAACCAAGGCAGCCTACCCATGTCCATGCTATGGAAAAAGATCTTTCAATGAAAATTCATAATCCTCTAGTATGCAAGTTTAATTTGTCCTATTGATTAATGACCTTAATTCGTAGGCATATTTTCATACAATCAACACGATCCTTCTAAATGCAATAGGAAAGCATATTCAAACTAAATATAAATGTTGTGCTATTTGTTTTAAGTTTGCACACCTAATAGTACCCTCCATTTACATGGATATTCAAGTACCTCTTTGAGATATTAGCTCACTATAGAAACTTGATATTCATATATTAGGATAATTTGGTATTTTCATTGATAACAATGAGTATGAAATATTTGGAACAAAACATATACAACCTACTGATCACATAATTGTTCCAAGAATGGACTATCCGTAAATCATCTTGTTCCTTAGGTACGTTTAAAACATTTCATAGCAAGAGCCTCTATAATTGTTTTTGCCAGGATCTCACGAGAGGGAACATGAAAAATCTCCGTGTCAGCTACCCAATAAAACAAACAGGGTTAATTAGTCATACATGGATGCATCTATGAAAATCTATACTAAGTCAAACTGCTTATCTTAGATATGCATAAGTTATATAATTGACATCTGCTATACTATCATCGAAAGCCAACTAATTTTCTGTTCTCCCTTTGCCAAACATTCCTTACAATCACAGATTTCCAACAAAATAGATAATCTCATAAATGATTAAGAATTTCAAGGTATTATCATCATTACAACTAATTTAAGGAAATAGGTTAAGTAGAAATCGTACTACCCTTTTCACTAAATCGTATTGCTCATGCATAGAACACAACCCTTTTCCTTAAATGATACATACAATAATTGCATGACAAATACTAATAAATATCACTTAGGTGACTGAAAGCTCTATTGCAACTTTCCTCCCAACCAATGGCTCTATCCGGCGTAGGTTGTACCACCTAGAGCCACACCCGAGCTGGGCGACGAATCCAAGAAGGTAAGGTTAACACTCTCAAAGAATTTTACAGATTTTCCTCACGCCCTAGAAACTATGCAGAGGTCTTTAAAACATTGGGAAAAACCCAAACAAGATTTAGCTACCAAACTCTGATCTACAAATTCCAAAATAGGATGACCAAAGAAAGGTCTAGGTCACGTACAATTCCTTCAAAATGCCCATCTCAGATCTATTCAAGGGTCTTAAACGATGTTTATTAGTAAAGCTTGCAATGATGCTCTACTTTCCATATTTATTCTTCATATTTATTAAGCGGCCAAAGCAGGAAATGCTCCCCATTATGGCAGGGTANAGGTGGGAGTTATCAATATACACATAAGTAATCGCATTTCCATAAGTGTTTTAAGGTCAAACCTATTTTCCAAAACAAGATGTGGATCTGATCTATTCTTATTAATAATACATGGCAGTGATTTATTTTTAAAACTCAGCCATGACTAAAACATGTATCAACACATATTGTTCACAACCCAAAATACCTATTATGCCAGTCGCAGGGCATACACAGAATACGCAAATCGCATGCTTATGAAGATATCCCAACACATAAATGCAAACTCGTAGTAATTACCCAGAATCTTGAATCACCCGTGCATGGAACCCACCCAAAGCATCAATGCAACTCACATTCCTAACTATAATACGTAAAACGCATAACCTACACAATGATGCATAAGCATACAGGGACAAATCTTTCAAAGATCGCGGATTATTTCACCTATCGATCCCTGATAAGAGACTGTAGACACAACACATAAATATTCCACATATGAAAAATAGCAAACCAAGATAATTTCAGATATGAGTCCACTGAAGAATCAGACGCTTAAAGTTTATCAAACCCCAATTAAATAAAAACGATACATGCTCCGATCTAATCAATAGAGAAAGAAGACATGATTATATTCATCAAATCGTAAAACCCAGTAGAAGCTCAAGACCAGATCAACCCAGGAAGAATGCATTCCTAGGTTTTTCTCAAAACACTAGATCATAGGCACATGCTTCATTAAAATTGCAAAAGCCAAGGAAAATCGTTATAGTTATCAGTCAGACGGTTCCTGCAACTATATTTTAAAGTAGAAATCAAGAAAAATAAGGGGTTAACAATACTTTCAGTCAAACCAAAAATGCAGGCGACACTTATGCAAAAGAACACCCCCCACGATTTCCCCAATTTGCAGTCAGGATTACATGCAAGCTTCGAGCGTCAAGTCTCGGGTGGTCCTGCAAGTGAGCCCCGCAATTCCTCCTAAAATATCCCTATAGTTGCAATAATTCTGCTGGTTATTCTGAATAATCCTTAATTTTCCCCCACCCTTTTCGTTGTGAAATAAATCGCCCTCATGCATGCATTGAGTCTCTCAGCTTTAGTTAAAGATCAATAAGGAAATGTTTTAGTTATTTATTATTTCCCTTTTTCCTTTTTCTTTCTTATCTTCTCCTCAATTATTGTCTACAATGATGATATATATAT
>LPNX010648295.1:173860-199238 GCA_001517045.1 Pseudotsuga menziesii
GTATTGACTAAACAAGTCCCTATTTTACTTTTCCCAATACATTTAAAAGAATACGCTTAGTAATAATCTTCTTAAAGCTCGCTTCTATTTTATCCCTTATTCTTTTAAAATTGGAAAACTTTTATTGCATTCTTAGAATATGATCTATTAGGGAAAAAGAGTGTCAAGCGCAAAGACATAGAGGTAATAACAATCGTGTGTTCTCCCCAGTGTTAAATAGTTTTCATCATGCTTATTGGTTCTCCTTTTTGCATAGAGATCATACACATAATTTAAATAATAAGAAAACTCACTTTCTTCTGTCACCGAAGGCCTCATGATGGCACTTAGCCCTTATTAATGGGTTCCCAAGGTTTTGTTAAGTATTAAACTTCCCCCTTAATGGATTCATCCCAAATTGTTATTTTTCAAGTCGCTTTCAGTATCCTGAGTCTATAGACTGCATCTAGAGCCTTTTTAATAAGTCAGAATAAATACTTATAGTGTTGTTCACTTACATTGTATGTTTCCTGTCATTTGAAGCTTTCAGTCCTTAATCCCTACCAATTATATTCACAACTTGACAGAGTTTTAGAGTCGGTACTTACAGTGATGTGTACTTACACTGTGAGTTTTGGGTTGAGGTGGCGAGGGATGTTACATCCTCTCCCCCTTCGAATTAACACCATCCTCAGTGTTACCTGTTTTCCCAACCTCGTCTCCATTCCTTCTTCAGGTTCTGATTGCTTTCTTTTGTATTTCTTAATCCCTCTTGATAGATGGGATTAGGTCACCAACCTACATTTTTAAACATATATATGCATTTCTACTAACATCGACATTGATAACATTGTATAACTCAGAATCCAACACTGTACAATCTTTCATAATCCATAGTGGTTCCAATATACATTGCAGTTCTATTTGCTAATAAATAGACATATTACCTCATAGGTACTAGTTTACCTATAATGCACATACCTGTACCTGTCATTATTCTTTTCTCTGGATGTCCTCCATCCCAGCACTCCAAGTGCTAAGAGTACTCCGAGTACCAATCCAAGCCACCCAACACAAGTCCGATACCCTTCCTTAGGCATATCTCCGTCTTGTTCTATTCAGGGTGCTTCACCATTATGCCGTTCTCTGGATGTCCTCCATCCCAGCACACCAAGTGCTAACAGTACTCCAAGTACCGATTCAAGCCACCCAACAAGGACGATACCCTTCCTTAGGCGTATCTCTTTTTTGTGCTCTTCAGGGTGCTTCACCAAGCTGAGGCACTTCCATTCTCGCACACCCCACAAAACCTAGAGGTTATTCTCTTCACAGAGTCCCCCACTCTTGTGACAGTCCTCTCAATGTGTGCAGAAAGAGTCTTAACCAGGATGTCTTACATCTAGGAATCCCTAGAATGCGTAGTGGTCCCTCGCTAGCCCAGGGGAAACAGGTAGCTTTCATCCACTACCTCCATCACCACTTCCTCATAGTGACAAATTTATGCACATGAGATTTTTCTCATATGTTCTTAACTCATTATAGTCCTGGAGCTTTAGCACTCCTCAGGGATACAATTTCCCATGCCTGCAATCACTCCATAGGTGGTCAGTTTATCATTTTATTAATTCAAATAACATCAAAAATTTTAGCATAAGTCATGCCTTACTTCTCATTAATTGAATGATAGCCGTTTTCAATTTATTTTAACACTATAATTGACAAGAAGGAATTCAAAAGAAGCCACAAAAAAAAACTTTTCAATTTCTTACAACAACACAATTCGCAAGAAACCACATAAAACATGCAACTAGATCTGCAGTGTTAATTTTTCCAAAGAAAACTTTAGACAACCTCTTAGCACTTTTCTGCTATATGTGGATGTTACTCAGTATAATCTCATAAACATAGATTACAATGCTTAGCTGGTAAGGACATCAATTAATGCATACAATGAAGGAAACAACCCCAGGATCAATCACAAGACCTACTACATAAAACAAAAAACATTCAACCACTCACAGTAGCCCACTAGATTATCTTAAATGGTAAATATATCCAACTATCTTTAACAATGTGTTCCATTCCAGAAAAATTAAAAATATGCTTCTTATACCAATGAGTCTATACTATAATTGAATAGCAATCAACAAGTGCCACACTACAACTAGATTCTCTAGCAATTGCCTACATGATTTATGAGGCACATGTTTAACGCTGCAATTTATTTAGCCTACAGTATTGCTTCTTTCACTTCTCATCTATCCTTGATAGTAACTACCACAACTTTATTTTGCAGGATCTATCCTTGTTTAATGCTGCAATTAAAGAAAATCAATAATAATTAGTAAGGGTCGTGATAAAGCTAGAAATTCTAACCATTGATTATGATGCACAAGTTTAGCAGCGCAATAATCTCTGGAAATTGATTATGAGGCACAAGTTTAGCTCCGTAATTTATTTAGCATACACAATTCCTTCTGTCACTCGCTACTTGTGATTGACCCTCATCAACCAAAAGAAAGGACACCTTACATAATTGTCAAGCTACACAAAGCAACATTAGGCTGCAATTGCTCTTCATCCTTAAGTGTCAAAAAGGTCACAGGCGATAACTCTCACAGTTATTTAAATGTAATGTTGGTTCCTTTTCAATGCTGTAATAATTCATTGAAGAAATACAAGTTCTACAAAAATCATCAAAAATACATCCTACTTGTGAAGCAGGGAGTAAACATTCAATAGGGGATGGAATCAATTTGATCTGACTCTCTTGATTTCAACCTTACCAATTAAAAACTAAGTTTCACCTGATGTTTCCATTGCTACAATTCTATCAAATTTTATAGATCCCCCTGATGTGTGACTTTTAGCAACTCAATGGTTCTCGACTATAGACATCCTCCAAAAATACTGCTGGAAATTGCTAACAAAAAAAATATTTACTTCAGATTCTCATGCCTTGTACTATATCATGAATATACAAATTTACAATTCTAAAATTTAAGGATATTCAAGGAAAGTACCTTTCTGAAATTTCCATTTTGACAAAAACAAAGGCATCATTTTAAAACATGAGGAATTAAATCATAAGAAGTGCCACTGTAACTTCACCCCTGTGAAAAAGCAAATAGCAAATAAATGGTGGAGGCATTCGTTTAAATGTTATAATCAATTTATATAGGAGGAACTAATCACCTGAAGGTGTCATTGTCACTCCACCCTTATGGAAGTGAAAATAAAATCCAAATCAAAATCAAGATAATATAAAATCAGTAAAAGAATCCAATGAACAACCAAAAGTTACAGTCTACCTAGATCCATCAAGCATCAAGTCTAGATAAAATTCCATTGTGGGAAACAAATGTAAAATGCATCTCTCAAACCTATATAATAGAATGTACCTCTCTGGGTAAATACATATCAAGAGTCAGTACAAGAGATAAATCTCTCAAAGTGAAAACATACCCTATAAAATGCATGGACCTTTAGAACAAAAATAAATAAAAACCATGCACAGTAGTTACAATTGATTCAATGTTTAATGGGGAGCTTGTTATCAATGCCCATCAATTTAAATATCATTACAATAGCAGGAATTACTTCTTTATGAATAATGTGGTATGCATAAATTAAAAATAGAAGATTTAGTCATGTAGATTTGAGTCACAAACACTATTTCTAGACACAACATCGGTGGCTTCCAGACCATCAATGCTAATTTATTGAGAACATAACAAAATCAATTTACAGATTTTGTTCAATATCAACAATTTAAATAAACTAAACTATTACCCGTACAGTGCTCGCCATGGAACTTAGCAGGTGCCCATATGGTGGCCACAAAAGTTTACCTTTCCCACTTTTGTGAATTGTTCTGCAAAAGACGAAATCAGGAGAGAGTACGAACTACCGCAATTTCTTCCGAATGTAATCCTGCCAAAACTATCATGTTAGCCCATTCTTAAGGGTCCAATGTTGTAGCTGGCCCTGATACCATATGTAACAAGCCAAGGCAACCAACCCATGTCCATGCTATGGAAAAATATCTTTCAATGAAAATTCATAATCCTCTCGTATGCGAGTTTAATTTGTCCTCTTGATTAATGACCTTAATTCGTAGGCATATTTTGATACAATCAGCACGAGCCGTCTAAATGCAATAGGAAAGCATATTCAAACTAAATGTAAATGTTGTGCTATTTTCTTTAAGTTCGCATGCCTAATATTACCCTTCATTTACATGGATATTCAAGTACCTCTTTGAGATACTATCTCACTACAGAAACTTGATATACATATATTAGGATACTTTGGTATTTTCATTGATAACAATGAGTATGACATATTTGGAACAAAACATATACAACCTACTAATCACATAATTGTTCCAAGAACGGATGATCCATAAATCAGCTTGTTCCTTAGGTACGTTTAAAACATTTCATAGCAAGAGCCTTTATAATTGTTTTTGCCATGATCTCACAAGAGGGAACATGAAAAATATCCGGCTGCCCAATAAAACAAGCAGGGTTAATTAGTCGTACATGGATGCATCTATGAAAATCTATACTAAGTCAAACTACTTATCTCAGATATGCATAAGTTATATAATTGACATCTGATATATTATCATCCAAAGCCAACTAATTTTTCATTCTCCCTTTGCCAAACATTCACTGCAATCACAGCTTGCCGAAAAAACAGATAAGCTCATAAATGATTAAGCATTTCAAGGTATTATCATCATTACAACTAATTTAAGGAAATAGGTTAAGAAGGAATCATACTACCCTTTTCACTAAATCATACTGCTCATGCATAGAACACAACCCTTTTCCTTAAACGAAACATACAATAATTACATGAGAAATACTAATCAATATATTCGTCGTAGGTTGCACCGCCTAGAGCCACTCCTGAGCTAGGCAACGAATCCAAGAAGGTAAGGCTAACACTCTCAAAGTATTTTACATATTTGCCTCATGCCCTGGAAACTATACAGAGGTCTTTGAAACATTGGGAAAAACCCAAACAAGATTTAGCTACCAAACTCCGATCTGCAAATTCCAAAATAGGATGACCGAAGAAAAGTCTAGGTCACGTACAAGTCCTTCAAAATGCCCATCTTAGATCTATTCACGGGTATTTAAATGGTGTTTGTTAGTAAAGCTTGTAATGATGCTCTACTTGCCATATTCCTTATTCATATTTATTAAGCGGTCAAGGCAAGAAATGCTCCCCATTATGGCAGGGTAATGGCACATATAAATATATATATAGATACATCACTTCACAAATGAACAATTTCAAAAGAGAGTCTTAATCAAACTCATCCTTGCGCTATTCCAAATATTCAGTTCAATCGAGATACAGGGTGGGAGTTATCAATATACACATAAGTAATCGCATTTCCATAAGTGTTTTAAGGTCCAACCTATTTTCCAAAAGAAGATGTGGATTTGACCTATTCTTATGAAGAATACATGCCAGTGATTTTTTTAAAACATAGCCATGACTAAAACATATATCAACACATATTGTTCACAACCCAAAATACCTATTATGCCAGTCGCAGGGCATAAACAAAATACCGAAATTGCAGGCTTAATAAGATCACCCACCACATAAATGCAAACTTGCAGTAATTACCCAGAACCTTGAATCACCCGCGCATGGAACCCACCCAAAGCATCAATGCAACTCGCATGCCTAACTATAATACATAAAATGCATAACCTACACAATGATGCATAAGCATATAGGGACAAATCTTTTAGAGATCGCGGATTATTTCACCTATCGATCCCTGATAAGAGACTGGAGACACAGCACATAAATATTCCACATATGAAAAATAGCAAACCAAGATAATTTCAGATATGAGTCCGCTGAAGAATCAGACGCTTAAAGTTTATCAAACCCCAATTAAATAAAAACGATACATGCTCCGATCTCATCAACAGAGAAAGAAGACATGATTATATTCATCAAATTGCAAAACCCAGTAGAAGCTCAAGACCAAATCAACCCAGGAAGAATGCATTCCTAGGTTTTTCTCAAAACGCTAGATCATAGGCGCATGCTTCATTAAAATCGCAAAAGGCAGGGAAAAACGTTACAGTTATCAGTCAGATGCTACCTGCAACTATATTTTAAAGTATAAATCAAGAAAAATAAGGGGTCGACAATACTTTCAGGCAAACCAGAAAAAGCAGGCCACACTAATGCGAAAGAGCAACCCCCACGATTTCCCCAAATTGCAGTCAGGATTACATGCAAGCTTCGAGCGTCAAGTCCCCGGTGGTCCTGAAAGTCCTCTTGAAATAGCCCTAGAGTTGCGATAATTATTCTGGTTATTCCGAATAGTCCTTAATTTGCCATAAATCGCCCTCAGGCATGCATCGAGTCTCTCGGCTTTAGTTAAAGATCAATAAGGAAATGTTTTAGTTATTTATTATTTCCCTTTTTCCTTTTTTTTTTCCTTATATTCTCCTAAATTATTGTTTAGGATGATGATATATATATATATCACAATAACAATGCCTTTATTCCCCTTGAAAAGAGAGTGTGTGGATTAATGATTGGCGCACCAAAATATGTTTTAATTGGTAAAGGGTATTGACTAAACAAGTCCCTATTTTACTTTTCCCAGTACATTTAAAAGAATATTCTTAGTAATAATCTTCTTAAAGCTCGCTTCTATTTTATCCCTTATTCTTTTAAAACTGGAAAACTTTTATTCCATTCATAGAATATGATCTATTAGGGAAAAAGAGTGGCAAGCGCAAAGACATAGAGGTAGTAACAATCGTGTGTTCTCCTCAGTGTTAAATAGTTTTCCTCATGCTTATCGGTTCTCCTTTTTGTATAGAGATCATACACATAATTTAAATAATAAGCAAACTCACTTTCTTCTGTCACTGAAGGCCTCATGATGGCACTCAGCCCTTATTAATGTGTTCCCAAGGTTTCGCTAAGTCTTAACATTTCCCCTCAATGGATTCGTCCCCAATCATTATTTGCCGAGTCACTTTCAGTCTCCTGATTCTATCGACTGCATCTAGAGCCCTTTTAATAAGTCAGAATAAATACTTACAGTGCAGTTCACTTACACTATATGTTTCCTGTCGTTTGAAGCTTTCAGTCTTTAATCCCTACCAATTATATTCACAGCTTGACGGAGTTTTAGAGTCGGTACTTACAGTGATGTGTACTTACACTGTGAGTTTTGGGTCGAGGTGGCGAGGGATGTTACATTATTTGAGAGGTTTATGGAAAAAGTGAAGGGATTTGTTCGATAAAGGGAAAAAAATAAGGGGTATATGACATAGGGATACATAGTATATAAGTCATTCTATTATGTGAGTGAGTACATTAAGCAAATCAGCCACACACCAAGTGCAATGCTTTGGGATGATGAATATGATGAGGACCAAAGGGAAGGGGAGGTTCAGGAAATGAACGAAAAAGTGCGTGATAAATAATAAGTCAATGATAATTACTGAAGGCATGACATAGGGGTTAGAGTTTTCATGTAGGAAATCCAATCCTACCATTCTAGCACTAGTGTTCAAGTTGCAGCATTGATGTGTGCTCAGAGTGTAACCATGGTTCCCTTGATATCCCATGTCTGTAAAGATACCAATGCTTCCATACCAGACAGTTCTTGCATGTGCAACCCTAGCACGCAACAACTGTTAACTGAGTCACTAAGTCTGTAATCACTACATTTACTCACTAAGGAGTAGCCAACAACCAGTCATCCCTCATCTAACTCCCTGTTATGAGTGATGGATAATGAAAATTTGGGTGTGGTGGTTATAATACAAACACACACACACAAACATATTTTGGTGGGAAAAACAAAAGCAAAACACAACAACGATCACACGAATAGTTGCACGCTACTTTCAGGAGGATGCAAGGACAATAGGTGTAAATGATCGTAGATATATGTAATTACATGGGATATTTGAATTTATTATATGATTATATGTGATTACCTAAACATGAAGTTATTGGATATCTCTGTGTTTATAAGTGGTTCAAGGTTATGCTCGGTAAACTTAAATGCATTTATCGGAAGCTAGGCTATATTTATATTGTACATTATAGGATAATCAAAGTTCACACTCTTACTTTTATATATATATATGCAATTCCATGTCGCATGATAACTATTGATTTGAAGTTTAAAAAGTTAGATAGTTCATAGGAAAAAGAAAGCTTATGTTCAATGTATATTAGGAGTTATACGATGGAGTTTACTCTAGGTTATGTTATGTAGATTATATAATTTTATGTGGTGATAATGGAATTTTGAAATGAAAAGTGTGTTGTGATATCTATAATTAAATTGTTGCATGAAAGTGCCAGGTTTTCATAATGAAGGGATGCTATTAACGCATTATATATTTTTAGGTTATATGCATTATGTTTAAAAGGAAGTGCTATATGCAATATATATAACCAGTTTTATGCGAAGAAATATAAATGTTTATAGTTCATATATTAGAAAAGATTATTCCTTCTTGTTACATAAATGGAATTTAATTACGAGCATGTGGAAGTATTATGTTTTTAACCAATGAGTTTTATGTATGGAAAAAATGACTAAAGATCTACGAGATGGACTTTACTTGCAATAAGTGGATGATTTGGATATGTGTATCTAGAAGAAATAAAAGGAAGGATAGGAATATGAATTAATCATATTTATATATGTTAATAGTTTTTGGATATCCCAATGATTTGTATGAATGTACCATGTTAACGAATAAATAGTGGAGGAAAGTAAGGTTAAATTATCTGATGTTAATCTATAAATAATGGAATAGGATACGAGTTAAATGGGTAAATTATTCCATAATAATTGTTGTATAGATTAATGATTTAGGAAAAGGTTAGGTGATATTTATGATGATTTTATTATGCTAAATTTTGATTTGACAATATTGTTGTATAAATGAGATTATAAAATGATCAAAGTTGAAGGGAATTAGGAAATGGTTATGTGGAACATTAGTAGTTAGAGAAGTCAATCCAATTTATCACACAAATGGACCATTTTGTAACTAGTTAGTTGCACACTCACATTTACTATTAGTGGTTATGAATGTACTCACTATCATTTAAATGTATGTTTTCTATGATGGGATGTAATAACATGTAGAGGACGCATATTGGAATATTACATTATGAATTCTCCAACATAGAAAGTAGTTGTGTAGAAGCCAACAAACTATCTTAAGTAGTCGTACCAAGAAAACAAATTAGCGTCTGCTCGACCAGATATTATATCTGGTATCAGAGAGAGGTTCCACACTTGGTCCTATGCTCGACATGCTTCTATATGTTGTAATAATTATGATATAGTGATGTATGCAACATATATCTTGGTTTGTTTATTGATGGTTGGATCTTTGTGAAAATAATAGGATGGATTTGGGAAGGCAAGGAGGAAGAAGAGGAAGGGGAGGCTGCACTTGTGGAGTCAGGACATGTAGTGTGCACACCCCTTAACCACCTCTAGTACAACCTCGTGAGAATGAGAAAGCTAGCATGCCTACATGTGAAGTGACGAATATGGTACACTCGTTCCGGCAAATGAGATATGCACTGCTTACTCGATTGTAACAAGTTGGACAAGGAGCCCCGGATACAATAGTCACATCGCTAGTACCTCCACTTGAGTCAAAACAACAAGACTTGGAAAAAGTTGAGTTCCTAGAATTTCATGGTTCCTTGGACGAGACGACTGTAGAAGCATGGTTGAAAAACATCACAATGTGATTTTTGTTGCATACCTACTCCTCAAATATGAAGGTGCATATTGAAATTATGAAACTGAAGGGGATTCCCTATTATGGTGGAAGACGGTTTTCTCACAGCTAGGATTAGAGCTTGTTGAGGTCTCATGGGAACTATTTGAGAATCGTTTTTGCAAATGGTACATGTTAGATGAATTTTTGGATAGACAATTAAACAAGTTCAATGTATTGAAGCAAGGAATCCAGTCTGTACTTGAGTATGAGGAAAGATTCATGGAACTTATGTGGTATGTGGGGCATTTGAGCACCACAAAACTAAGGGTGAACAAATTTATTTATGGCCTTAACTACAACATTCATTTTGAAGTGCACATTTTGATGTCGCGCACACCACATAATAAATAATAGCATAGGAAGAAGTTACTGGAAGCAGTCCATAATGAAAACCTCAACCTATGGGACAGAGTGACCGGAATACTGGGGTCCAACCTATGAGTGCCCTGAGGTTGGGGACAAGGCATAGAGAACCTTACCTGAACCTTAGGATGGGAAGTCATAGATATGGTACTGGTGGGCTAAGAGCTCCATATCAGGAACGAGCTCCGAAGAATTTTTTGTAGGGAAATAGGGCAGTTGCGCAATGACAAGAAGACAATGGAAGTCATGTTCAATAGTTTTAGTAGGGACCACCTACAGGTGGATCTTGTTTGACATGTGGATGACCCCATCGACATAGGAACTGTCAATGTAGAAAGAGAGGGGAAGATCAAGGGAAACACCCAACTACAGTGGTTGACATGGGTCAGGCTCATTGGATTCATGCAAGAGTGAAAAATAATCAAGTAAAACATCAAACCATGAGGCTGGAAACCACATGTATGATAAATGGTATGATTTTTTATGTATTAATTGGTTGTGGAGCTACTGAGAGTTTTATTTCACCTAGACAACTGACTAGAAGTTGATTGATGGCAATTGAGAAATGACATTTTGATGCAGTCAAATTGGAGTCCAAAATAACCCAAGGGGATGGGTTGTTAGTCCTAGACTATGAGTTAGATATAGGGGTTTGTGTTATGAAATTCTCCCCATATACCACCTCATTATGATCCTACGATATCATAGTAGCAATGGATTGTCTAGAGGCCCATTCAGCAATTTCACACTGGAAGTTGAAGAAGTTGACATTCGAAGATGACTCCTAGAATAAGAAGATACTAGAAGGTACCAAGAGAGGAGTGTATCTTAGATTGATATATGCATTGAAACTAATGAAAATCATGTGTAAGGGATGTCGGTTATATGCAGTGACGATTATGAATGAAAAGTATGATACAATAGATGTAAATCGACATCCTATATTGTCATAGTTCACCGACATGTTCCCAAAGGAACTTATGGGAATACCGCCAAGGCAGGAAGTGGAGTTCACTATTGAGCTCAAGTGGAGAACTAAATCAATAGTTAGGAATCCTTACCACATGATCGCACATGAGTTGCATGAGTTTCAAATACAAATTCAAGAACTTATATGATTCATCTGGCCTAGTATACCGTTGTGGGGAGCGCTAGTGATATTTTTCAAAAAGAAGGACGGGTCATGGAGACTCTGTATCGACTATTGACAATTGAAAATGGACACTATCAAGAATCAATACCCTTTTCACAGGATAGATGATCTATTTGATCAAATGAAGGTTGAAATAGTATTTTCAAAAATAGATTTGAGGTCTAGATACCATCACTTGAGGATAAGTGAAGAAGACATTCCCAAAACAACTTTTAAGATAAGGTATGTCCACTTTGAATTTGTTGTTGTACCATTTAGATTATCAAATGCGCCAGGTGTCTTTATGAACCTAATGAATGGTATATTTCGAAAGTGTTTCAGAAAAATTTGTGCAATTGTTCTTGGATGACATTTTGATTTATTCAAAGAATTTCAAGGAGCACAAAGAACACTTGAATATGGTTCTAATATGTCTAACAGAGAATAAGCTTTAAGCAAAATTGTCCAAATACTCATTCTTCCAGATAGAGATTCATTATCTAGGACATGTCATCTTAGGTAACGATGTAGCATTCAATCCATCCAAGATTGATTCAATATTGGAATGGCCAACACCGACAAATGTTCACAAAGTGTGGAGATTCATGGGAATAGGAGGATATTACTGAAGATTTGTGGAAGGTTTTTTGAATATTGTAGGACCCATCACTAAACTGCAAAACAAGAATAAGAAGTTTGTATGGTCCAAACACTGTGAGAAATAATTCACAAAACATAAGGAGTTATTAACCAGAGCCCCGATTTGAAGGTACCATACATGGAGCAAGACTTTCTGGTATGCATTGATGCATATAAAGAAGGGATGGGAGAAGTATTAATGCAAGAAGGTGGGCCATTTTCTTACTCTTCTAGGAAACTTAGACTACATGAGGAGAACTATGTGACACATGATCTTGAACTGGTGCTAGTGGTATATGCTTTGAGATTTTGGAGACACTGTTTGGTTAGTATGCTATTTGGATTAAAGACAAACCACCATGGGTTGCAGTATATTTTTACTTAGAGTGACCTCAATGCGAGGAAAAGGAAGTGGTCAGAGATGTTGAGCAAGTACGATTTTGACATATCGTACATTAAGAGGGCAATGAATAAGGTAGCATATGCATTGAGTCGATGGCCTCACATTTTCTCGGTATTGCTGCTTACAACAAATTTACGGGAGAAGGTCCTGAAGATGCAACTAGCATATAGTTAGTACAATCAGGTCAGGGCGCAAATAGAAGGGGGAGCATTCACAGTCCCTAAGTATGTGGGATACACAATCGATAATGATGGATTAATGAGATACAACCAACTTATGTGCATTTCAATAAACGAGGAGGTTCAAAATTTCATCCTCTCAAAATCCCATTGAGGGGTGTATATGGCCCACCGAGGGATGATGAAGATGTATGCAGATATAAAGCCATTTTTTTCTAGCAAGGTATGAAGAAGGATGTGGTAGACTTCATGGAAAGGTCCCTAGATGGTCAGCTTGTGAAGGTTGAGCATCGACATCCACGGGGACTATTACAACCCCATGGCATCCCCGAGTCTAAGTGAGAGGTAATATCTATGGAATTTATCGTTGAGTTTTTTATCAACTCTAGGAGGCATGATTCCATCTTTGTTAACCAAAATGGAGCACCTATTTAAGTAAATATGACTTATCATGCACCCGATATTGCATGAGTTTTTATAAATGAGGTAATGCAACTGCATGACTTACCTCGGAAAATTATGTTAGATAGGGGATCGATATTTATAAGGATATTTTGGACAAGTTTCCAGAAATATTTAGGTACCCAACTAAATTTCAACACCGGATACCATCCTGAAACAAATGGTTAGATTGAGAGGATTAACCAAATCCTAGAAGACATGCTTCACATGTACGTCATGGATCAACATAACCATTGGGAAGAGTACTTACCATTGATAGCATTTTCCTACAATAATAGCTACCATAGATCTATTTACATGGAACCATTTGAGTTTCTCTACGGTCGACCATGTCGGACACCATTCAGTTGGGATCATCTAGAAGATAGAATCGGAGTAGGTCTAGAGATGATCGAAGAAATGTAATAACAAATGAAATCCATCTGAGCACGACTGAAAAAATCTTAGGATCAACAGAAAAGTTATGATGATGTGTATAGGATAGATTAAAGCTATCAGGTTGGGGATATAGTCTTCCTACGGGTGAGGCTGCAGAAGAGCTCCATCAAATTTGGCAAGGGAGCCAAGTTGTCATTGCGGTTTGTAAGGTCATTTGATATTACTGAAATATTGGGACCGATTCCTTACTGTATCGCATTTCCATCATCATTGAGTTGTATGCATGATGTTTTTCATGTTTCTGTGTTACATCAATATATGGTAGACCCGTCTCACGCCGTGGACTTGAGAAATTTGTATATTTCAGATGAGGGGACACTTGTGGCTGAACCTATTCATATTCTGGATTGACGAACTCAATAGCTGCGATGTAGATTCGTTGATCAGGTGAAGGTGTAGTGGGGTAGTTATAGTCCCACCTCTATGACCCAAGAGGATGCATCCAAGATGCATAGACAATTTCTGTACTTATTATAGAACTTCAAGACGAGGTTTTTGAAAGTGGGGGTGTATGTAGCACCCTATATTCTTTTTGAGATTATGATCATTATTATTTGAGGAAATTATGTGACGAATGACACAGTTATTTGTAGTTTGACATCTAGAACTGTACAAGCGTATTTCAAGTGACCTAGACATCTGCAAAACAACTATTTTCTTATGAAAAATAAGTTATGACAAATTATCTTGACGTATTCTTAAAAAATGAATAATTGTGACTATGAAAAGGATTTCAACATTGATCAAATGAGAATGCAATTATATTATGATTTCCATTTCTGAATGAAGAATCATGTGATTTTATCGACAAGAATTCAATATTGTATAATGCTTATAAATTATTGACAAAAGCTATGTGATATCTAGCATGTACTCTTATGGTCTGTCGACTATGACCGAAAATGCAAGTACATAAAACACAAGAAAGATCCAGTATGCAAGGACTCTATATGAGTTGACAACTATGGAAGGTGATATCAATTTTGTTTATAGTATGATTTAATTATGTTATGTTTTAATACACTAACGTGCATGGACTTTGGATGAGTAGGGAACCCTCGACAATTGATTTCGATTTAATTTTCAAATTATGGTTGAAGTCTTGTTTATAATATTTGATGCACATGTTGTTTTATGTGAAGGTGACGGGATTACGATTTCTAATCGACCCACATCAAGTGACAGGGCTGAAAATTATACTTGTAAGTCTAGCAAATGGATGACGCAATGAGCTTTGAATAGAGTGAGTAAAAATCCATCTCGTTAGATGTGTGTGCCGAGAGGGTAGGCCATGAGTTGGTTACTCATGAGGATCGTACTGGGGGGGAATACAATAAGTATTCATCTGTATTTCCCATGAACCACCTATCCCTCCACAAGGTAGGAGAGTTGAGGTAACATTGGCTCAGTCAGCGTACCAACTCCCCGCTTGTGGGGATTATCAGAAGGGCATGCGAGAAGCATGAAACCTTGATAATCTTGGTCATGGCGAGAATGTGACAGTAATCAATATTAATTTTGAATTAGGTGGGTAGGGTGGGGTGGTTAATAAAATGTTTAGAAGGAATTTTAATAGATTTTTTATAATAATAATATTAATAAAATAAATAAATAAATGAAATGAAATAAAATTAAATAAATCTAAATTGAGAAAAACAATTAGGAGAGTAAATTAAGGAACTAACATTCAAAGAAAAATCCTAAGTAATGGAAAAAGAACTAGATAACCTATAATAACTAAAAATATTGTGGGTAAATAAATAATATAATTAGTTAACTAAATGTGGTGCATGGAATGCACAGGCCTTAATGAAAAGGTAAATAACAACAGAAAGAGAGCCAAAGTGTGGTATCTTTTGACTTGTCATAGTTTCGAGGAACATATCTGGTTTGGGAACAGGGGGAAGGAGAGTGCCCGTCATGATATGGTAGGGAGGAAACTCGACAAAATAGTAGTTCAAATCTACTGTTATAATCTATATTGTTTCTTGATATTCTTTCATTTATTTAAATAAAAATGCATTTGGGTTAAATGACTGTAAAATGGATTGTTTTCTTAATTGTCTACTATCATTTTCTAAACAAGTTTATTCTAGTTGTTTTCAAATGATCTACAATGGATATTAGTTATATTGTTAAAATGACAACAAATTTGATTTGGAAAACTTTGCAGGGATTAACATGTGGGATTTACTGTGATAATTTATGTTGTTTAGTTGATGTTTGTGCCTATATTAATGGTGAAATGTATCCATATACCTAGCATGTATATGGCATTCATAGATTTGTTCTGTTTGGCCTCTAAAAATGCTCAAAACCTGCAACCATAAAAGGAGAATGTTAAATCTCGGGTTTGATTTAAGAATTGTAAACTAGGTATGGGGAAGAACTAATTTCAATGCACGATAATTAGTGGTTCTCACGGACCATAAATATATAATGGCATTTGAATCTATTGTTATAATCTATGTTGTTTCTTGATATTCTTTCATTTATTTAAATAAAAATGCATTCAGGTTAAATGACTGTAAAATGGACTGTTTTCTTAATTGTCTATTGTCATTTTCTAAACAAGTTTATTCCAGTAAGTCCCTAACAAGGGGATATATATGAATCACTCAAGGCGATTATTTGGAGTAATTTGTAGCAACTTTTAAAAAAAGATATAATTTTTGTTATAGTTTGTATCAATTATTTTTGGGGGAATTATTTAAATTTTGATTTATCTTGCTTCTTATTGGTTTATATAGGTGATGAAGGCATGGGAATTTGTGCCCCAAGACCCAGTGGCAAGCTTGCGTAAGCATAAAATGATCATTTTGTGCCATACATCCTAACTTATGTGGACAAAAATACGGTGGGTAGACTGTTGTTACAGTGTTAGTTTTTTTTTTAATATATGGATGGAATGGCGGTGGCCATGAATTGACATTCAATCTCTGAGCTTTGAAAAACTTATTGCAATCCAGTTGGACTCAAGAACATGTGCTAAAATATAGTTGGCTGGCATGAATCCTATCGTGCATGAAGGTCACGCGGCAGCCCTCGAAACAAAGGATTACACAAAACATGATGTCCATTCCTATGGCCTAGTCTAGGGTTTCAACCATAGTTTTCATAACCTTACTATAGGTTTTTCCTTTATATGCAACTCAATGGATCTTATTGTACGTTATTTCTGGGTTCCCGCAGGCGGCTTTGACAGGCGTCCAATTTGGCGTTGCATTGTCTAGAGAAATTTGTAAGTAGATGAACAAAATAGAGAAGAATAATGGGCAATCGAGTTCTTGTTTACTGCATTTCTGAGGCAAATAATATATTTTAACTCAGTTAAAACTAATTTTCATGTCAATTCATTTGGAAACCACCTTTGAGCTCTGAATGCAAAGAATGTGTATGTATGTTTGTCATTATGTGCTTGTTACAGTGCTCTGATATGTTTCATATTATTTAAGCTTGTCACCCACTAATAGTTCTTCTTAGTTAAGCTTGTTACTGTGCTTATATATATTACTGTTCTTAACAGGTCAGGTTCTTGTTCTTTCTCATTTTCTTGTTGCATTTAATTAGTACGTTGGCCTAATTTTTTACGTTTTAGGAAATTTTTCTGGTAGAATGGTCGAATAATCTGTTACTATTTCCATATGCTAGCCTGTAGAATCATCATTTTGCCATTACGCTTTTTGTTGTGCTAAACTGTATCAATCAAGGTTATAACAATTTTGGGTTTTGGAAAATTAAATGCACTTTAGTAGCGTTTCCTGTATTGAATCCTCGCCAAATCTGAGAGGCGGATGATCTGGTGAAATTGATTGGTTATGTATGTGTTGCAATAGAGATCTAATCTGTTTCCCTTGAATGCAAGAAAGTTACTTTCACATAGACAAATATTTTTTTATTCTAATTTAGAATGAATGTCATTTTTATTTTTATTTTAAATTTAGAATGAAACACAAGTCACATTTTTTAAGATTAAAGTTGAATTTTTATAACCTAAAGTAGTAGAATGTTGTTTTATAGTTAAAAAATAGATTTTAATTCTTTCTCTTTTCAGTTTTTCTTTTCCTTAACATCAATTTGAAGAACAGGATCCATATTTTCTACCTGTAACTACGAAATTGTAAAATCAATATATGTACAAAGTCCATATCTAACTCTCTTCGAATATATTTTCTCAACATAAAGCAGAGTATATATATATATATATATATATATATATATATATATACAAAGAGTCCAGATCTAACTCTCTAAAAATATGTTTCGAGGTATCATATGCTTAACACCTAACCCAAACCAACATCTAAGGACTTAGAGCTTGGATCAAAATCAAGTATCAAGGAATTCTAAATCATATTTTGCTTCCACAAAGCCAAAAAACCTTCTCTAAGACTTTTCTATATCAACATAATAAAAAAATGAATTTCATTTAAAAAAAATTAAAACACAGAGATAGGTTACAATTTTGTATACAAGTTTACTAAATTCATCATTAAAAAGGTCAATATCTATATATAATAACAACTTATTGATAGTTTTGATGAAGATAAATAATTTGAATATTTTTATTTCTATGAATAGTTTATCTTCTATTTTATCTATTAACATTACCACTTAACTTATGGTTGGTGTGCCTTAGCTACCTACCTGTTAAAACTTGCCCTTTTATAGTTCACCAGGGTTGTTTGCTATGAACTGCTTATTATCCATGCGTTAGCTAAGAGTTATCGATGAAATATGGTGACACTTCCATGAAATATGGTGACATTAATCAAGTCTATATCTTTAGCAGAGAATAAGGTACTTGTATTATAATCAAACAGAGCATTTTCAAAGTTTTACAGGGGTAAATATGAGGCTAAAGTAGGAAGAATGATCGATTTTTGCAGCAAAATTCCTTCTATTATTTCCAGAGTACTGCATGGTTGCAAGTTATGTTCACTATCTATTAGGGTCCTATGCATACACATTGTTCGTAAGAAATTTTCTATCATTTTTCTTCGAGTTTTAGATGCAGGAATTGAGCATGTTTTCTTGGGTTGATAATGTAAACAACATATATGTAGCAGCAAATTGAATAGAGACAACTTGTGATGGTGAAATTAACATAGTACTCCAGATTTTAAGGTCAAACATTAACAGTGAAAGGATGAGGTGGTGAGGTGGTGATCAAATAAACAATTGGAAACCATATCCCAGATTTTATGGAAAGAGATCAATGCTTGAGGAGATGTAGAAGATCTCATGTCATCAAAATCTACTCAAATATTTCAAGTAGAAACCAACATCTAAGGAGATTTCTCCAGCAGCTTATCTTTTTTATCAACATTATTTCAATATTTCAAGGAAAATGATTTGGCAAGTCAGGTATTTTGGTTGGAAGTACACTTTTAACCAGTTTATCAGTCTTTAACGACTCTCTCATACTTGGTAATGAGCTTATAATTTTCTTTGTTATGAGCATTGAAGAATCTCCACAAAACCTGAGGTGGGGTTTGGCTGGGGTGGGATGGGATGAAGAGGGTTTAATAAACTTGTTTGATCCATTACAAACTAAATTGTTTTCATGAGAAAGTTACCACACAAAGGCTAGATAATTGACATTGTAGGGGGGAGGGCTCTTTTAATTCCTTCACTGTATGCATGATAATGTGAAATCACTAAATCCTGATTAACCACTATATCATTAATGTGAAGATAAACAATTAAAGTGAAGATAAGTTAATGTTAATGATTATTATAGGTTGATATCACTAAATCAGATGAAGATAATGTTCTCCTCTTGTCAATTAGATTTGCATACGTTAATGATTATTGTAGGTTGATATCACTAAATAAGATGAATATAATGTTCTCCTCTTGTTAATTAGATTTGCATAGCTTCCCTATGCACTTGGAATAAACTCTAACCAATAATCAACATCCCACCCACCAACTATGAGGTCCCAGAGGATTGTTGCACCTGCCTGAACAATACTCAACAACACAAGGAAAATCAACTTTTAGCCTTTTTCTAATATCTATAAAACTGAGAAGGAATCAAGCACAAACCTGAACCCCAAAACATAAAGATGAATTTCTACACAATTATTCATCCTATGCTTAAATGTGAGAATTCTTAGTCAACATCATATCTATAAAAATTGCAGGAATACAAAAAAAAAAAAAAAATCCCAATCCCATAGATCCTGAGGACAAACTCAACCTCAAATCTAACACCCATAAAATAAAAAGAGCGAAAGCTAAACCTTATCAAATTTGGAAGTATATTGGAAACAAAACTGAAGCCAAAGAGCCAAATTTGAATGCAAGCACTATCACAAAGTCTGCAAACTTGAGCAATTATTGTCATACATTACCTCCACGCCCTCGATCTCGAGATTGATTTTCTCCCCAGCTCTAATGGAGAACTCTACTACAGGTTTGTGAGGACGGAAACCTACATCTTTGGGCCTCGTAAATCCCCCATACTGTATAGGCACATTCTCTCAAGATATAAATCTGCAAGTAAAATCAAAGGTTAAATAAGCTTCTAGGAATATTCCATTGAATGTATCCTTCATTCTGTCTTATATTAGAGTCTTCAATTGAGTTTAAGCACATTTTCACTGCATCAGAGAAGGAATTCTGCATACTTGTAAAAGGTCTCTGTGACTTTTCCTTTGTGTGCTATGATGAATTTGATCTTAGTAAGATGCGTTGGGAATGGAGTCAATGATGGAGTACAATGCAGTGAAATACCATGGGACATTAATGAATACCTAGAAAATAGAGAAAACACAAACTAGAGGTAATTTGTCAATTTGATAAAAATTAATTTTGAAGCCCTTTGAACTTTGAGGGTTTCATTCATTCATTCGCGATCCTTTATACTTTCATCACAATATTTTATACAAAAAAAAAATGCAACTATGATCTACAAACAACCAAAACCACTATTCCCAGACTCTGCTGATTCGATCGCAACACCGCCCACAACACACTTCAAGTCACGTGCATATCAGTTGCCACTGGGATATTGAAAAGCAATCGCCGACCATTCTATGCCTATGTCTGTATACGAGGGAGTGGCATGACTATGAAGTACTCATTATAACTAGCTCTCCTGTTTGTCGCACACAATCTTCATTTTCTTTTTATATTCCACTGGCTTCGTTGTTTGGTTGCTTGATTTTCACCTATAGACTTAGAAGATGAGGAATAAGAGTTGCTTGCTTGCTTATTGGCACGATGTTACTCGAATACCAATGAGTGAAGAAGTCAGTCACTTCGTTTACTGGCACGATGGAAGTAGTCGTCCAGTTTCCGTAGGAGGCTTTGACACGCATCAAGTTTGGCCTTGCATCGCCTAGGGAAATTGTAAGTGGATGCACAAAATAGAGAAGAATAATGGGAAATTGGGTTCTTGTTTACCGCAATTCTGAGGAAAATAATATATTTTAACTCAATTAAAACTCATTTCATGCCAATTCAGTTGGAAGCCACCTTTGAAGCCTGAATTTGTATGTTAAACAAAATATAGCATTGTTTTATATTTTTGGTTGGGAGTACAATTTTAACCAGTTATCTGCCTTAATGACTCTTTGATCCTTGGTAATAGCTTATAATTTTCTTGTTATGAGCAGTGAAGAATCTTGACGAAACCTGAGGTGGGGTTTGGCTAGGGTGGGATCGCGGGTGGGACGAAGAGGGTTTAATAAACGTGTTTGAGCAATTATGAACTAAATTGTTTTCCTGCGAAAGGTACCACCCAAAGGTTGAATAATTGACATTGTATAGTAAAGGGCTCTTAATCTGTTGAAGGACAGAGACCAGGCATGATCCAAGGTTATCTCCCCCAAAATAGCATCATGTAGAGAATTGTTAATTCCACAGAATTACTTATTCCATGGTAACTCTGAAAATCATGGTTATTGTAACTTCTCATGAAGTTTCCTAGAAATTAAAATTTCTTAAAGTCATATTCATCTTATAGGTTGTTACAAAAGGACCAGCCTTGATTGTTGCATCACAGGTTGTTGCAAAAGGACCAGCCTTGATTGTTGCATCACTAATGTGAAGGATGGTGATGCCATTGTCACATATAGTTTACACTACAATATTTTTTTTTCCAATAGTTGATATATACATTTTTTTTCCAATAGCTGATATTATGTTCTATTTTTTTTCCAATACTTGATATTATGTTTTAATTTTACAATAAGATGCTTATGGTTATTAATTGAGAAAGTTTAAAAGATGGGGAAGGTTTACTTAATTGGAAGCCATGCTTTAAAATATAAAGCAACAGATAAAGTTTAAGACCACTTTGTATCTACTTAAACCAGGTTCTTCCATAAGCAATTAAATTAAAACCTTTGTAGTGTTCCAATCCATGAAATGGAACTATGCAACTATTGAAATAACCGAAATGGAAACAAAAGTAAAGAGCCAATAAACAAAGTCAATAGTCAAGCTCCAATAACACATAAATTATTAGCCAAGTTAAATTAGTCTAATATTTAACCTTGTATCAAGTTTGTGTATCCAGTGAGATGGTTCTTGGTTTTTCATATATGTTAGCACAAAAGTTTGAAATATATAACATTTTTAATGAAATTGAATTATGTTTTTAATAGCACAATCTTTACAATGTCTCTATTCTAATGATAAGAGACAATATTTTTTTCTATTTAATTATATGTTGTTGTTGTTGAGACAATGTTTTTTTTCTATTTATTTATATGTTGTTGTTGATTACTATCATGGATAACAAATTATTTTCTTATGCAATTCTACGCTTTTAAGTTTTTTTGCAAATAGTGTCATATCGCCACAGTTGATGCATATTTGCCAATGTTCAATGACATAATTTTTTCTCCTTGCTTTCACAGTTTTATGCTATTATGTTATGGCATATAGTAATTTTAAGATCTTTAGAAGTGTTGCATAGAAAAAATGATCTTGGAGTGTTCTTTCTTACTCTTCCCAAGGCATTTTTCCTTTTGGAAAAAGCACGTGACAATGTCGGGGACATTGCCACCACGTGGCTCTTGTTTTCAAACGATCTACAATGGATATTAGTTATATTGTTAAAATGACAACAAATTTAATTTGGAAAACCTTGCAGGGATTAACATGTGGGATTTATTGTGATAATTTATGTTGTTTAGTTGATGTTTGTGACTATATGAATTGTGAAATGTATCCATAGACTTAGCATGTATATGGCATTCATAGATTTGTTATGTTTGGCCTCTAAAAATGCTCAAAACCTACAACCATAAAAGAAGAATGTTAAATCTCGGGTTTTATTTAAGAATTGTAAACTAGGTATGGGAAGAACTGATTTCAATGCACGATAATTAGTGGTTCTCATGGACCATAAATCTATAATGGCAGGAACAAGTAATGTTTTAACCATGTTTAGTATCATACTTCTCCTTCTTCACGGGGTCCTTCTCTCTCACGAAGTCTTTCTCATCAATGGTCTATTGCTCTGATACCAGTGAAGGGAGTGAAGAACCTTAGCACTGAATATATTATTTGAAAGATAGGTATTAAATATAAGGAAAGCAAAATCGTGATATATAGTTAGATAAGGATATTATTAACCAGAATTCACAAATCCATATGTAGATGTTAGTGCAACCTTTAGATGCCTAAACAATGGAATCAATATAAGAATATTGGCAAATATGTAGATAACAAATAGTACTAGTGAAACACTGATGTAATGATGATCTATTGGATTTTTTTATAGCATATAGAAGTCATTAAGAGTCTTAGGTCTTGGTTATAATAAGCTCGAAGGTGGAATTCCTCAATGGATAACAAATCTCACCCAATTATAGGTGCTAGATTTATCCAACAATAAGTTCATTGGAAAAATACCATCCACTCTTAATGGACTGAAGGGATTCAAAGTACTCAGGTCTTCTAAACTCAGTACTAACACACTATATGAGGATCTAAGAATTGTAATGAAGGGATATGAGTATGTTCTCACATATGTGCTAGCCGCAAACACCATATTTGACTTGTCTAGTAATAAGCTTATTGGTGAAATACTTCCAAGTATAGGAACTCTAAGTGGGTTAAGATTGTTGAATTTATCAAAAAATCAACTAGAAGGGAATATTCCTCCATCTTTTAGCAAGATATCTACATTGGAGTAGTTGGACTTGTACCATAATAAATTAATTCGACCTATTCCTCAAGAACTCCCCATATTGATAAACTTGACATATATGAACATTTCATGGAATAAACGTTTTCGTAGAATCCCAAAAGGAACTCAGTTGGAAACTTTTAACAAGACATCATTTGAAGGGAACACTTGCTTATGTGGCTATCCTTTACAATTATGCAAGGAAACAAAAAACAATAGCACAATGGAAGGAGCTAGCATTACTAAAGGAAGTGATTGGCTAAGTAGTGCAAATGAACATGTCTCATTGCTTGCATTGGGGTTGGGACTTGGGATTGGATTCATTGGAGTTGTAAGTGTGATGCTATTGTGGGATAGAGCTAGGCATTGCGTGATGCCTCCCAAAACACAACCATTTTATGGAGTGTACAAATTCTTTAAAAAGCTTGAAGTTTTGTTGTATCTTCAATAAAAGATAAAAAATGTCATCTACATTTTTAGATCTTAAATATTGTAACTTTGTTATATACAAAATATAATATATATTTTTCATGTTAATATTAAAAATATTCCTTACCTATTATAATGTTTTCTATTTATTATAATTTTATTAATTATATTATTTTATATTTTTGAAGATATCTCTCAAGACTTTTGTTTTTAAATAAAAAATATTACATATATACATCACCACTCTCTTTACCATCATCATGATACAATCTGAATTAACCCATTAAGATGAAATATAATAATGAAAAATAATGTTACACATTTTTAATGATATTTTTCGTGTTCGTGATATACACCTCTCTACTCTTGATATATTCAAGATATACACATATGAGAAGAATAAACTTTATTTTGGTTTAGTAAGTTCTTTCGATATATTATTTACTTATTCCTATGCTTTTAGTATATTATTTAGTAGTTCATCGTCAATGATTTATAAGCACAACTATTTATATATATTATAACTTATATTTATATTGGTTTTAGTTATAGATATATTATAACTTAATGATGAGTTAATGGTTTAAAATTTAAAATTAAATATATTCTTTATAAGTTTTAGATATTTAATATAAAATTCAAAAAAATATGTTTAAAAAGTTTATTAATTAAAATTATTTACTATTATAATTAATATAATATTGATAATAGTTTATTATATTATTTAAAAATATATAATATATTTATTAATTCTATAAAAAAATATTTATTTTAATTATTTTATTATATAATTAAAAAACGTTCAAAAATAACTCTAAACAAAACATCTTTACTTACAACAAATATCTCTATCTCGAACTATGAAGAAAGGCAAAAACCCTTGACTCGGGCACACGCCCATATATTCCTCATGGTCGTGAGTCTCGACATATACTTCTTTGAGCATGACACTGATATGATATTTACATGTTAGACTTTAGACTGACTTGTTATTATTATTATTTTAATGTATATTAGATTTCTATCATATAAAAATACTCTTTATAAATGTGAGTATGATATTTAAATGTTAAACTTTGTCATGATTTGATATTTAAATGTTAGACTTTGTCATGATATGATTTTATTTAAATGTTTGGATTTATTATGATTTGATTTTTATATAGTAATTAGTTTTTAGAAATTTGGTTTTGACTTTTTTTTAATGTAGTAACTAGTTTTTATAAATTAGGTTTGGTAATTATTTATTTTTATATAAGTTAAGTTTAATATTTATAGGTTTTAGTTTTATATTATTTTAAGTTTAGTATCCAAAACAAAGAAACACACACACACACACATATATATATATATATATATATATATATATATATATATATA
>LPNX010648295.1:199408-230002 GCA_001517045.1 Pseudotsuga menziesii
ATAATTTAATCAATGAGATTTGCTTAATATTTTAAATGTATATATTTTTTTAATAAAGCAGTATTTTTGAATTTATTATAAAATATTCTACTAAAATTTTCATTATTTTGATCAAATTAAAATTATTACAATTAAATCTAATAAAATAATTATGAATGTAGTTTCATATTAAATCATGAAAACTAGTTTTCATAATAACCAATTTTTTAATATTAAATAAAAAATTGGTTATAAATTTTACATCTACATTTAAACATACTAAAAAATATTTGAATTACAATTTATATATTTCATGGATTAAGCATCGGAGTTTGATGGATGAAAGGCCTATTAAACTATTTGATGCTATTATTTTTCTCATGTTGTATGGCATTAAAGAATATATTTTTGTTTAATTAATGAGTTTTTTTTTTTTTTAAACAAATGCATTATGAATTAATAATTAATACAAAAATCATTTTTATTATTTAACCTTGAATTTCAAGTACTATTTAATTTACTATTAAGTAATGCTTTTAAGATTACTTATCATGCTTTGGCATTGAATCTTAAATGATAGTAATCCATGTTAGGTAGATGTAAATTACACTCACCCTTATACATTATAGTGGAACTTCAATCTTCAAAATTGCAAACCACATAGTAGGAAATTCATCATTGTGTTGAGATCTAGTTTTTAATATTTGATTTGGGTATTTTTTTTTTGTTGAATACCAAATATGATGAGTGTAATATCTCAACTTTTGACCTAACATTATTGGGCCTAAGTCCCATTGCATATGATGTTAATTTGATGTTTATATTTTGTATATTGGGCGTAAGGCCCCATTGCACATACATATGATGATTTGTTAGATATACTGGGCTTAAGCCAAATGCACATGCTTGTTTAGCATGTATGAGATTTTATATGTTGGGCATGGACCATGATAGACAAGATTATTGTCATAGGATGATGTATTGGATGTATGATGTGATTTACCTTAAAATGCATATACTGAGATGATTATTGTTATAGAATGTGCATAAAATATGAATGCACGATTGAGTTCTATGATGTGTTGGGCATGGACCTTGAAACACATGAGTGATGAGATTTTGTGTTGAGCGAAATTTCTGAAGCACATGAGTGATGAGATTTTGTGTTGAGCGCAATATCTGGAGCAGATGAGTGATTTGATTTTTGTGTTGAGCACCAGCTCTGGAACACATGAGTTATGGCATGTTTGTGTTGAGCATAAGCTCTAGAGCACCCGAAATATAAGATTTGGAAGTGTTGGGAATAAGCCATGGAGCATTCCAAATTGATGTTGAGCATAATAGCTCGAACATTGGATCCTAGGCCATTATAGGGCGTAGGTGTATTATACAAGCACATCCTAGCATTAGAGTTGAGCGAGAGGCCTTGGAATTGCACTAAGTATAAATTCCAGTTTTAGCATTGATTGTGGACTCTAAATAGCGCTAGGAGTTACCAAAAAATAATTGTGTTAAGTGAAAATGACTCTGAAAAACACTGACCTTATCTTACTTATTTTTAAGTTGGTTAAATGAAATTTCAAATTTCTACTTCTCATCGAGAACTGAAGAACTACCATGATACACTAGGTAATCCAACATGAAAGGAGGTTTAGAGCTTCCTAACTTAGTTGATCAACCCTACCTAAAGACCTTGATAAAATAAATGATTATAAGTTAATGAAAGCACCATGTAAATGGGATCATGTGATATGATGCCGAGATAAATATTAACAATAATATATATTTATATATAGTTTATATATATTATGAATAAAAGGGTAAGTACATATATTAAATATAAAGAAATAATAAGAACTATAAAATAATGAATAAAGAATCTATGTATTATTATTTACTAAAATGAAAAAATAAATATTTAATCCTAAAAGAGTCAAATTAGGAACTAGTAAAAGAGTTCCTAAGTAATGACTAACTACACATAAATCAGTTGAAGATTATTTTCAAGAAGTTAATGGATTCTTTATCTAACTAAAGTTTTGAAACAACTGCCATTTTTCATAAAGATTATCTATAAAGACCCAAGCCAAGGAAAGGCTTAGGGATCCAATTTGATCTGATCATTATTCCTAATAATTTTGGAGAGAATTTCCAAAGAAAAAACAATCTTATACAGAACCTGATATTCTAGATAAGGGAAGCCTCACCTTTATGAGCTCTAGATTACTTGCATGTTGGAACCATCTTGGGGCAGTACGAACTAAAACGAAGAATGGTTCTAGTAGTTCCCAAGTTATCCGGTTAACATATATGAGGTCAAAAATAGCTAAGATTTTGTTAATTCTGTGTGTTTAAGTGTGCAGGGTTCTTATCCATTAATAAACTGAAAGTTGTAGGTATGCGGTTTTTTACCTTCTCTAGTTTTTACATAGTTTTACTAAGTAGTGTTGATGATCTTGATTGAAAATCTACATATTGAATACATGCTTTAACTAGATTTCCATTTTTTTAATTTATTGAAACTCATTCTGAAATATTTTTACATAACCTCTAGGGTTAAATTTGTATTGCACGTAAATCTATTTCCGTAAACTTAAATTCGGCCTTTATTTCCTAGATAGGTGTTTACATTTTAAATTCTCTTAGATTTTGATTTAAGAAGTTCTAGAAAGTTCAAAATGCCAAACAATTTAACTTAGATTCCAAACATAGCTATTAGATAACTAGCTACTAGATCTTGTTCAAACATTATTGGAAAGTTAAACAAAAGATTTCACAAATATATATAAAATAAACCCTAATATTAAATAAAATACATTTCTAAAACTATGTTCAAAACACTTTAAGAATTAATAACTACATATTTAAAAACAAACAAATGTGAGATGGAATCTCTTAAATTTCAAACCCTAAAAATAAATCCATATGATTGCAAATTTCATATTGCGAGCGAACGCATTATTCTCAAAATATAAATACTCATAAACACCATTACTTAAACCAAACAAAACATTAATGAACGCTATAATCCATATCATAAAAAAACAACTATTGAATTTACTCAAAGCATGAAGGATGAGAGACTAAACAAAGATTTACAAATAATATTAATAAAATATAACCACATACAAATTCTTTATCTGACTGAGCCTAGCCATCGAATCCTGTAAAGGATTGGTTATAGGCCTTCATTACCTTATTTACAAACAAAACGCTATCATCTAAATGGATCTAACCATTTACAGATTTAATAAAACATAGAAACAAAGTTATTCCCAATGCATCACGTTAATGGAATTCCATTAACCATTACTTAAGAATCATGTCAACGAAACATGGGTTTACAACCCTCAAACCACAAGTCTAAATAATTACCATCCCATGATCAAATATTGTAGGCCTCAAACAACAAATCAACACATTACAACAACCTCGCTTTCGTGCTCTTCAAGGACCAATGGATCAATATATGCCTGCATAAATTAAAATATGTTAATGTCAGATAATACAATGTAAACGAGACATAAACAGGATGGACGAAAAATGATTTTTTCAAAGAAAGCGAAACATAATTAAAAGCATATTTAAAGGAATAATTAAAAGCATAATTAAAAGCATAATTAAAATAATATCTGCGTCTGGAAATCTACCTCTACATGAGAGGGACTAGGATGAGATTCAATGTACTCATCCTAATCACCCTACATAAAACATATTGTATCCAGATTAGGATGTATTGAATGTTACAATCTGTACTAGAAAAATGTAAACAACGTTGACAAATTAAAAAGTATATTTCTTATAGCTAATGGTGAAGAACCAAACCCATATGCAATATTGACAACAGCATCAATGTTCTCAACATTAATAGACAGACTATGCGAATCTGGGGTGCCATGGGACACCAGTTGTATATTTGTTCACATAACTTGTTAGATAATTAAATAGAAATAAATTGCGAAACAGTTGAAAATTGTGATATAGAACAAAATATAGTATGAAAATAATGAGTTTTACTTACAAATCCAAGTAATTCATCATCCTGGAACTCTAAAGCAAGGCCATAGCATATGCCTGCACACAATATGCAAGGGTGTGGAGTAACATGACGCTCTGAATGCTCTGTGTCTCCAGTGTGATATGTAGATGGATCCTTACTGTGCGATGGGCCGGCCTTAGAACTGCCAACCCCTTAGCCTACGTTGCCTTGGACATCAGTCTCATGTTCAAGCAATGTATCTTCCAAGTCGAATAAGGCCTCCTATGTATCCTCAATCACAGGACCCGCAGGAGGATATACCTGAGGGGGTTTTGGTGTGCGTGGAGGGCATGGTACATGGTTAGGATCCGTCCTGGCCCCTTCCTTATCTTGGGTCATCCCATGACCAACACCTTGTAAGCCTAAAATATCGAAATAGTTAACACGATTCCCTGGGATGAATTTTGCATACAATTTCCCGAGGAAATAAAATGGGATGTCCCTATTCCCATGAGGGTCTTCATCAAAGGCCATATACCAGTGATGCATCCAATTGGCCTTTATATTTGGTTCCATGCACCAGTCTATGGAAATGTGTGCTTGATTAGTGGGTGGAACCAATCCAGTGCTAGGGTCCTTGAATAATGAAAATAATTGGTCTTTTGTAACGTTTAGGTTTTTGATGTCTTTATAACTCAAACCATCGGAATAGTATTGCCTCCTCTGTTGAAATATTGTAACTTCGAAGAATATTCTATATGTATCTTTTTGTGGTCCCTGATGGTCCTACCGGGCGAACCACTTGTATTAAATTGTACCTCGATGCTCCTAATCATAATATCTAATAAGAGTCATGAGGTAGTCCCCTCTAATTGTAAAGGTGGGTCATTAGCACCCCAGTGTGGTTACTTGAGCCTACATGTGTAACTCGAGCCTATATGATTTAACTCGAGCCTACATGTCAAATGAGTTAACTTAAGTGAACGGATGAATATAAATAGAGGTGTAGTGCTCCTCATTTGGGACGCACACACTCTCACTTGTGTAGCGCATTAGTGGAGAAAAGAAGTAGCTAGAGAAGGAGGAGGATCAGGCTTTGACCTCCTTGTTGGTTTTATCTTTTATCTTTTTGGGCATCTATATTGAGGAAGCTTTTGCTAGGTTTTTCCCAGGATAAATCTTTGTGTTCCTTTTTTATGGTTGTTCTTGTCTATCTTTCAGTGATCCTATTTATATGCTTTTATCATGAAAATGAAATGAAATACTGATGTCTTAGCTAAGCATATGAAAAATTTAACATGGTATCAGAGCTAACCTGAAAAGAAGACATTGTGCAGCTGTAGAAGCTATGGTTTCTTAATTTTTGAGTCTCTCTCCACAATCCATCAGCAAAAGTATGCTAGGATGACTCTCCATTGAAGGGCGCATCTTTCTGTCGAAGCAGAATTCGATTCCGAGCATTTTCAATTTTCGATGTGGAATTTAGGGCTTTCTACAGAAGAGGAATTTTTGAGTGAGACCAGCATAGGATTTTTCTCCTCATCAAAACCAAATTTTAGAGACCTGGATCAAGAAATTTGGTTGGGTGAAACTCTGGGAAAGTCAAACCCTAGTTTGACCCCGAGCTAGAAAAACCCTAAATACTAAAACTGCTACATTTTGGTACATTCACTATATTTTGAGATTGGCGAAGGATAAGGCGTTGAAAACTGCAGGGACCGAAGATAACATCCTGATGAACACTTTCTCCAAAATTCATTCTTATATTCGATGTATTCCAGGAGATATGTTCTCTCCAAGTTAGGGTTCCAGCCTCTTCCAGAATTCATCCCTAAACAGGACACCTGGGGAGAATTGAAATATATTAGGCTATAGAGGTCCAAATGGAATTCCTGAAGATTTTCCAGAAAGGGAATGGAATTTATCTTCGGTGGTCCGAATATCAGACTCAGAAGATGAACCGGTGACACGTGGCATGCCGTACAACTTCACTATTCTGAAGAGTCATGTAACAGGTCACCTTGGGAAAAGGATCATAAATACAAAATGGTGAAACCAATTCTTATGAAACCTATGGTTTTGCAGCAGGGACATGTGAGGTTACCTCAGTACAAAATTTTAGACATAGAGGAGCACAAATTTTGAAGATATAACGGAAACAGTAACAGGAATTTCTGATGAAGAAATTGGAAAATTAGGGCTTCCTATTCCGGGAGCTTCCCTCCACTGTTTTCAGAAATGGAGTACATTGGACAGATCCATTTGAAGAGATATATCCAATCATATCTAAAAGATTGCAAGTTTTTGAAATTAGGGTTTCTATGACAAACCCTAGATCAGCCAGCTCTGGAACTAGGACATACACCTCAAATCGGTAAGATCTAATCCATTGCTATGTTCATTTGAGGTTCTCATTTCAAAGTGATCTATGACATCAGCTTGATGATAAACATGGTGAAGTTGAAAACTTCCAAGCCTAGAAGTATATGATCTCTCTGAAGAAAATGGATTGGACACCTACATGAGCATAGAGGTTCTAGTTTCAGAGGGAGATGAGGCTAGAAGCCTTTCTCAAGAAGAACTTGGTCAAATCCCAGAAGATCATTGACGATTCAGTTATGAATCAACATGTACTACAAGTTTCTTTTCTAAATACATCGATGAGGTTTGATTCCTTGACCAAGCTATTTGAAGGGAAGAACATAGATCGGAATATGACCTTAAGAAATCAACTGAAGAATATGAAGATCCAGAATACAGAGACCATGCAGTCATAAGGATCTCTCAAATCAAATAAAAAATTCAAGTGGGGAAAGAAGAAGTGAAGAATGCAGAAGTGGTGATGGCCACCTTGAATGGCTTTCCAGGATCATGGAATTCATTCATTCAAGAAATGTGTTCCAGAAGGAAGTAGTTACTTTCAGCAGACTTTGGGAAGAAGAAGAAGCTCATCTCTGAAGATCAAGCTCTCATCTTCCAAAGAAGATCCCTCAATCAATGAGGAATATGAAGATCTCAACTCTTGAAGAACTGCTTATCCACCTCAGCATTTGGATAAGAAACGATGCTATCATGAATGAAGAAGATGACGAAGATGAAGACTCAAGAAGGAGTATACCCATGAAACAAATAAAAGATAAGTATTCAATTGTCATTTCATGATATTGTTTTGTTATACATTTGATTATATTCAGTTGATGTGTTATGCATGATAGAATGTTTGCATTAATGGCTGTATACTTCTGATATGCATGTGATGGGTAAGTAGCTCATGGTGCTATACAACTCTCCATTGCTACTTATCAAACCTCTTTGTTGACATATTGGATTAGTGCACAATCTCAATAATGTCATGGTGGAGATGGAAGGCATCTAGAAAGTTTATAAATGTTGTATTGACTAAACAATTGCATGATGCATAAGAATTTGTCGTTATGCATATGTTTTATGAAATAGTTCTAACCATGCAACTGATGCATTTGAATTGTAGGAAAGGTCATGTACAACCTCCTACAAGAAAATAAGGATGAGACTTGTTTCAAAGAAAAAGTGATGACAATTCAAGATCCACTCCAATAAACATGAATCTAAAGCTCCCAGGGTCAGAGATACCATGACGGAAGAAAGAGCTTCAGAGATTTGTAGATCCACCTTGAAGGATGAAGACCACCATGGGTACAAGAGATAAATCAAGATGAAGAAAATAATTCTATGATCAAAGAATAACAGTTGATCATGGGGAATGATGTATACGATATGATGGAACAAGTGTACAAATCAAGGTTCATGATTCTCCCCAGAAAGAATAGACTATGACATGACATACTCTATTGACCAGTATTTATTAAGCATAGAACCACCTGAACAGAATGAAGAGGGAAGTTGATACTCCACTTCAGGGGGAGTGACTATAGAAAATTATATCTGAGTTCGACATGGTACGACATGATGGATAGATTTGTGATGGATCGAGACTTTACCAAGAGTAAAGTGGGTTCCAACCTTCAAGGTTGAATGCAAAAGACTAGGATATGTTGATGACCTGAGAAGACAAAATCATAGAAGATGTTGTGATACTAGAATGATAAATGTGGCACCTTCCAAATGGATTTGCAAGATAAGATATGTTGCTGATAGAAGTAAGGTAAGAGTTGTGGCTAGAGGTTTCTATCAGAAAGAGGGAATTAATTCTAAAGAGACACTTAATCTAGGAAGCAAGGTACATTTCCTTCAAAACTATCATGGTAGTTTCTTCCATGATGAAGTAAAGACAAGCCTTCCTTAATGGTATGATTGAGGAAGAGTTTTACATCGAATAGTCATGAGGATTTGAAGCTGAAGACAAAAGGAATAAAGTATGCAAGTTGAAGAAGGCCCTCTATGGCCTGAAGCAAGCTCCCAGATCTTGGTATGGAAGAATAGATAGTTTCCTGATGAGCATGGGATTTGCCAAGAGTAAAGTCGATCCTAACCTTTCCTACAAGGTTGTAGAAGATGTACCTATCATTCCATTACTATATGTGGATGACGTATTCTTGACAGGGAATGAGAAACATATCATGGAAAGCAAGAAGAAACTACCAGAAGAATTTGAGATGAAAGACCTTGGGTTAATGCATTATTTCCTAGGTCTAGAAGTATGGCAAAGTTCAGAAGGAATCTTTCTCAACCAAGGAAAGTATGTGGTAAAGATATTGAAGAGATTCAATATGTTGAAATGCAAAGTCATGGCCACACCCATGGACTCCGACCTAAAGTTGTTAGCTGATGACTCATTAGAGTTAGTGGATGTGACTCACTATAGACAAATCATTGGGTCATTGATGTACTTAACAAATACCAGACCAGACATTTGTTTTGCTGTGAACACCTTAAGTCAATATCTTGTTCAACCAAGACGGGTTCACCTAGTAGCTACAAAACATGTGATGAGATATCTGAAAGGGACTATAGACTTTGGTCTATACTATGATGGTATCCATGAGTATATATTGTATGGCTACACAGATGTAGATTGGGCTGGAAGTATCTCAGATAGGAAAAGCACATCAGGTATATGCTTTTGTTTGAGGTCTGCTATGAGTTCATGGTTTAGTAGGAAATAGTCCAGTGTTTCTCTTAGCACGGTTGAAGCAAAATACATAGCAGATTGCTCTACTAAGTTGTGAAGCCATATGGCTTCAAAAGCTGATATCAGGTCTCTTTGACCTGAACATGGACACAACAATGATTCTATGTGATAACCACAGTTGTGATGTCAAAGAACCCTGTGTTCCACATAACACGTAGAAATCTAGTATTTCTACATACAAGATAAGATGAAGATAATGATACTGTAGATATAGATGATGGTGATTTAGTATTTCTATACTGAATATAGAGATGATGATGTTTCAATATTCCCATATTGAAGATATAGATGATGACGATTTCAGTATTCCCATACTGAAGATATAGATGATATTTCGGTATTTACATATTGTAGATATAGATGATGGTGATTCCGTATTTCTATACTAAATATAGAGATGGTGATAATTTCGGTATTTCTATACTGAAGATATAGATGATTATGCTTTTAGTATTCACATAATGAAAATACATATGGTGATAGATCAGTATTCAGATATTGAAGATGTAGATGATGATGGTTTGGATGATGATGTACTGACGAAGGCTCTCCCTCGAGTAGAGTTTGAACACTTTTGAGAAAAGCTTGGTGTTGTTCAGAAAGACATTCCTCAAAAGGGGGAGTAGTGATGTTGCAGTGGGATTGTATCATCCCTGGGCATTTTCCCTAAAGTGATCCAGAGACCTCAGTCCTCGAGAATGAAGAGGGATTGTATCATCCCGAGACATCTGTCCACAATAGATACGGTGACCTCGGTCCATGAGTATGTGGTGGGATTGTATCATCCCTGGGAACTTTCCCTAAAGTGATCCGGAGACCTCGGTCTTCGAGAATGAACATGGATTGTATCATCCCATGACATCTTTCCATAATAGATCCGATGACCTCGGTCCTCGAGAATGTGGTAGGATTTAATCATCCTTGGACATCGTCCTAAAGTGATAGGGAGTGATTATCCCGTAATTGTATCCGGTGACTTAGGTCGTCGAGAATGTGGTAGGATTGCATCATCCTTGGACTCAAGTCCTAAAGTGATAGGGAGTGATTATCCCGTAATTGTATCCGGTGACTTCGGTCATCGAGAATGTGGTAGGATTGCATCATCCTTGGACTTAGTCCTAAATTGATAGGGACTAATTCTCCCATAATCAATCCGGTAACTTAGGTTCTTGAGAATGTGGTGGGATTGTATCATCCCTAGAATTTAAATCCAAAAGTGATCCAAATACTTTTTGTCTTTGAGTTGTGGATTGCAGGTTGTTGCTGCTGATGATGATGTCGTACTGAATCGAAAGATCAAAGTATGATGATGACGCGCTATGATTATGATGTTTCTAATCGAAAGATCAGAGTATGATAATGATGTTTCTATGATGATGATGTTTCTGATTGAAAGATTAGAATGTGATGATGATTATGATCGACAGATCAGAATATGATGATGATGATGTTTCCACTAATCGAAAGGGAAAAGTGTTGATGATGATATTGCTGATCGAGAGATCAAAGTACTGAAGATGTTGATGCTGATCGAAAGGTCAAGGTGCTGAAGATGTTGTTGCTGATCGAAAATTCAAAATGATGAAGATGTTGCTGATCAAAAGGACAAAATACTGAAGATGTTGTTGCTGATCGAAAAGTCAAAGTGCTGAAGATGTTGCTGATAGAAAGGTCAAAATGATGAAGATGGTGTTGCTGATCGAACAGGAAAAGTGCTGAAGATGTTACTGATCGAAAGGTTCAAGTGCTGAAGATGTCGTTGCTAATTGAAAGATCAAAATGCTAAAGATGTTGCTGATCAAAGACTGAAGATGTTGCTGATGGTTGAAGATGAAGACTACATGATGTTGAAAAGCTTCCAATGATTTATAGATGTGTTACCCTGCTGATGTTGATGATGTCCCCTATCTCTACTCTTGTTTTTGTTGATGTTGCTATAGAATACCCTTCTCATTAAGGGGGAGTGTTGAAATATTGTAACTTCGAAGAATATTCTATATGTATCTTTTTGTGGTCCCTGTTGGTCCTACCGGGTGAACCACTTGTATTAAATTGTACCCCGGTGCTCCTAATCGAAAGATATAATAAGAGTCATGAGGTAGTCCCCTCTAATTGTAAAGGTGGGTCATTAGCACCCCGGTGTGGTTACTTGAGCCTACATGTGTAACTCGAGCCGACATGATTTAACTCGAGCCTACATGTCAAATGAGTTAACTTAAGTGAACGGATGAATATAAATAGAGGTGTAGTGCTCCTCATTTGGGACACACACACTCTCACTTGTGTAGTGCATTAGTGGAGAAAAGAAGTAGCTGGAGAAGGAGGAGGATCAGGCTTTGATCTCCTTGTTGGTTTTATCTTTTATCTTTTTGGGAATCTATATTGAGGAAGCTTTTGCTGGGTTTTTCCCTTTAGGGTTTTCCCAAGATAAATATTTGCGTTCCTTTTTTATGGTTGTGCTTGTCTATATTTCAGTGATCCTATTTATATGCTTTTGTCATGAAAATGAAATGAAATACTGATGTCTTAGCTAAGCATATGAAAAATTTAACATCCTCGATTTTCTGTACGAGATAATGTTGTATAGAGCTCCTTGGGCATTGGAAATTGTGTTTGGTATGGTGTCCAATTTCTCAACTAAATATTGTCTCAAATGACCCCCCCTCTAAAATATTAGCTAAGGCACCTCAATGCACCCAAACGTGCCAAAATATATGAGTTTCGGTCTTCTTCCCCCTCTGGGTTTGTGTTTGGGTTCATGTTTGGGTTTGGTTCTTGGTTATTAGTGGGCTCGTTTTCCACAGTATCTTGCTCATTTCTGTTATTTGTTAATATTTAAACAACAAAACACAAATTGTTTTAATTTATCATTCTTTGATTTAGTTTAATTTTTTTTATTAAATTTGTTTTAAAGAAATATAAAAACTATGCAATTAACAAAAACAAAAAAAAATTGAAAACAATTTGTAATTGATATGAGTAGTTACCTGCCATTGGAGTCAAGCCACCTCCACATCCACCTCCAAATCGACCTCCAAATGCTCAAATGCAAATCGTTGGTGCAGTTTATCGCTCTCCCGAAACACTCACTGTGCAAATGAAAAAGTGAGGCCCATGACCTTTGTTTTTTATGTGTTTGTTTTCCATATCGCATATGCGATGTATAACTTTTAAATAACACATATACGATATATTGCATATGCAATATTGCCTTACACCAGTGAAAAATAAGATATTATTGACAAAAAATGACCAAAATCTGCATATCAATGACCACTTTTGGTTTGGCGATTGTTGGTGACTAATTTATGGTCTTTTATTATGCGACCAAGATTGGTCATTTTTATTTTGGTCATTTATAACTTGTTAGTTGGTCATTAATTTGGTCATGTACTTGGTCGTATATTTGAATCAATGACCAAATATATGACCACATTTATGACCAAATTAATGACCACATGAAAAACTAGAATGTGACCAAATTTGGTCGTGTAATAAAAGACCGTTAATTAGCCACCAAAACTGTTTTTTGGTCATTGATATGCAAATTTTGGTTGTGTTTTTAATCATTTCTATCTCATTGTTTGGTCACATATCTCTCAATTTTTTGTCATTTTATATGCAAATTTTGGTCATTAATCTCTTTTATTAGTCACTAATTTAGTCATTTTTAGTCGTTTTATGTGTGGTTATTATGTTTTAGTATAATTTTAATGGTGTCCATTATTAATCAATATAAATTTTTAATATGATATTATGTTTTAATTAAAAAAAGAATCATACTTTATTAATCATCATCTAATACACATGTGAATTATGCAATATCACATTAATTAGTTAATTACAACACTTATAAATAATATAAAGTACAACCATATAAGTTTTAATTTGCAAAAATTATATTATATGAAATGTCAAGTATTACAATAAATATGAGTTTTCTCTAAAACTCTCCATATAAATTTACATGAAAATCATCTAGTACATCGATAAATTTTCAAAATTAACAATGGCTAAACCATCCCACTTGTACTTGGTTGTTAAGCCATACTTAGATTCTGCAATGGCTTGAAAACCATACCTAGAAGCTTTGAAACCCTCAGCAATAGGATCTTCATACTCAATGGAAAATCCTTAGCAAGAGGCTCTTCATACTCGAAGCCCCACTTTTTGAGCTTTCTATCTGTGCATGTAGTTCTGTGTCTGCACTGCACGTGCTTCTGAGCTTTATATCTACGCACCTGCTTCTATATCTGCACTACAGCAACCTGCCTCCTCATGTTGTTATAAATCTTGCAAGTAAGGTTACCTACAAACAACAGATGTTAAGCAGTAAATGTTGATGCTCGCTAAAAGGAGAAAACAGATAACTGAAAAAATGTACATAGTAATTTCATAAGATTTAACATGGCAAAAAGAAACAAATCCAACAAACTACAGGTGTACTCAAAATGCATAAACATTTAGAACCAGCAGACCTACAAATACATGAACATGAAATACCTCTCCATAAGGCCTGAAGATCAATGGCAGGATTGCACAAAGCAAGAAATTTTGACAGTAGCATATGTGAAATTCATCATACATAGAATATAGTAAACAAAATGACAACCATAATATGATATTTTGATACATTCAAGTTTAGAAATGGTATGGCAACACAAAACATATCTTGGTTAATAGCTCACTACTGAGAGACAGAGCTACAAAAAAATCAAATGAGATTAATACCACCCCTTGTAATTCAATGATTTAAATCATTATATTAGAAGAAACTATCTTAATGCCACAAAGCTGTCGAAAAATATAGACATAATGAAAAGATACCTCTAAAAAATGGCCACAGAATTGAGTATTCCTTAAAAGGATATTTTTTAATCTCAACAAAAATTTACATCTAATAACAAAAAATGACAGAAAATAAAGGGTTCAGTAGTCTCAGTACACGTGACCATATTCAGTCATTAGTAATTTTAAGTAGACAATCTTAACCGACAAGGTGATGCCACAAAGCTGTCTAAAAATATAGACACAATGAAAAGATACCTCTACAAAATCGGCACGAAATTGAGTATTCCTTAAAAGGATATTTTTAAATCTCAACATAAATTTACAGCTGATCACAAAAAATGTCAGAAAATAAAGGGTTCGGTAGTCTCAGTACACATGACCATATTCAGTCATTAGTAATTTTAAGTAGTCAATCTTAACCAATAAGGTTTAAGCTCCAATTAGGAAGGAGATCTCTCTACAATGAGATTTACACATTGGCTAGCAAAGGAGGGTTTACAAAATTATTTGGAAAACTTCTAGCTACTATAAAGGATTCATTTCAAGACTAGTCCATGACATTGACAATTTTTCTCATCAATTTTCATATAGACATAATCAGCTCATAAGGCATAGACAAGATATGATAACCACACTTTGGAGTCATCATCTTCGACTATGGAAATCTTCAAGCATCTTATTTTGCTAACAAATGTTAGCTTCCATGCTTAGGTCCCAGAATGAATAGAATACTAATGCCATAGTTATGATATTTACAACTAAAAGCATCCAAGCAATCATCTAGCATGAAATTGAATATTTGGCTTCTGCCTCAAATCAAGCCCATAGCGAATAAGATTGTTCAAAGAAAATTACTGAATATCCCCAAAATGACAGATTCAATAAATAAAGTCAACATTAAAATGCAATATGCATTCAATTCAATTACAGTAAACATTAGTAACCACCCATGCAAATTTGAAATATAATATATTCCTACAATACTAGATAACCAAATTTTCCATCCACGACCAATAGAACAGTACCAATATTTATAAACATATGATCATAAAATCTGGAAATGCACTCTGAAATATTTCTTCTGTTCAAACTTTTGAAAGCAATGGAGACACAAAGTCAATCGTCCAAATGGTTCTAGAATGCAGAAATAACTTCTATGGATAAGCCGTTTAAATGCAAAAATAACTTCTATGGATATGCCATTTATTTCTTAAAACGTATTGCAATAAAAAACCTGATGTAGACAATGATAAGTTAAAGGTACATCCTAAAATTTCATGATTGATGAAACGAGGTAATAAATTTTGCTGGGGTCTCAAGTAGAAATCAATAGAGCTCACAGCTTTATAAATATGCAAAAAGAACATATTTGAAAAAAGAATAATGCTATGGAATTCCGAGGTGTTGAATAGAAAATATAGTGAACTTATTTTAGTGATGTCATTGGATTAAAGGATCTGGTAATAGGTCCAAATTTATAATATTGTGCTTTTATCTCTTCTAATGAATCTTGGGACCATCAACTGCAACCTTCTAATTGGTCTAGGAGTTCGAAAATGTTGAGAATGTGTTATTTTTCTGATATACAATACGAAAACTAACTGACAATATAGGAGGACCTGGCCACTTGATGGAGCCATTGCAGCAATAGCTCGATAATCTCATGTAAAACACAAATCATCTATACTATATTCCTTGCTTTGCTTCTACACCAAACTACTATTTTCTTGTTTATGGGTATACTGTAGAATCAAATAGGAAGGCAAACCCTGAACTTTGCATGCATGCAGTTGCATGCAAATATGTGTCCTAGAAAAATATGGAGATGCTATAAAATAGGAGAAATCAATGCATGTACATGCCAGTATATAGATCAAATAAATAAGTTGCAGCTAGGAGCCTGGATGATGTGCTTGATTTGTCTCTGATCACGGTGACATGGTGTGATGGTGAAACCCTCTAGCTAGATGAATAATCAACCTCCCGAAATAACTATTGAATGTAACCTGATGAGAAACCAGTGCTGAACTTGTATGATCCAACTTGATGATGAATTAGGGCAGATAGATTTCACTGCTGAAATACACCAGTTAGTTGAGCATGCACTCAACCCCAACTTAGCTCGTTGAGCTCTCCAATTCAACTCCACAAATCAATTATCACATAAGTAAAGTCTCCATTCACTTTATCTTTGTTTTATAACTTTCAACTGTGAAAACCCTAACTTTTGACCTAATTAGGTCACTTTAACTTCTAATTTGTAGTTGACTTGCATGCACGTGCATGGAGACTTCATTGAGTGCAGGCATCATTAAATAATGCTTAAATGTCATGCATGTCATTTTTAGGGTTTGCATGCATGTCACTTTTGGGATGATTACAGTCCTCCCTCGCCAAAGATTGCTTGTCCTCAAGCAATGCCAATGCAAATCCACAATCAATCAACTGAACCAACTAAATCTGGGGATGATCTGAGGGTCCCAAATTATCCTAGGAGATCTGTAGCACCCTCTACTCAAAACACTACATTGTACAATACCATCACCAGAGACCTCCTGAAATCACCCTCTAGCAATCACTAAAGGGTTAGTCATTGTAATCCTAGGGTCCCAAATCAACCTGAGAATTGCAGAGGTCAAAATGCATCCACCACTACCCTGCGTAGTATTGACACAAATGTAGACTCCCAACTAAGGCCATCAGTAAACACTGTATCCATCCCTCATAAGGTCTTCTACCTGGATCCCAATGTAACCTTTTGCATATTTCATCCCAAATATCTGAAGGCTCTTGTGGGACTATACCCTTGGCTAGGAATGTCTTCCCAAGAATCGCCCACTCAATAGGACACCAACTCTTAATCTCTCTCCAATCCAACCCCCAAAAAGTACCTTGTCCATAAGCACCATCACAAGGAATAATCCTACCAAGCTGACATTCTACCCTTCTGATTTCAACTAGAATGCTCATATATTGTTGGTCAATTTATCGATCCTAGCCAACCTGTAAAAACCATCCACCATTATGCAAATGTGGACTCAAGCTACTACAAGCCTTGTCTATGTACTCATTAAGAGGACTACTTTGAAATGAAATAGTATGTTTCTTCTGCTGCCCCATCAAGGAATCCAACTGATCTTCAATACTAGACATCCTGACCTTTGACTCGGTACATACAACTCGAAGAATTGTAAGCTCAACATCTCGTTGTACTATGGTGTCTCAGAGTATCTTGGTCCTCTCTTTCATTGTTAGAATTCTTTCTTTAACCCGTTCAATATTCTTTTGGTGACTATCATCTGGAAGCTCTATCTCATGCATGTATAAAATCTCCCTAACCTTCATGTGTGATTGCTCACTATCTCGACTGCTGTGCTCATTGCCTTGCACCTCATGTATTTTTCCTGTCATAACTGTCTGGATTCCTATTGTAGGGGATGAAGAGTGTACCAAATCCAACTCATCACATGGTTTGTGCACAATCTGACTAGCAAATGTGCTTGTGTCTCTAGACTCATAGGATGGCTTTAATGCTATCTCCTCATGAACATCCTCATAATGTACTATTAACTCCAAATGAAGCTCACCAACAACTTGTACTTCATGCTAATTTTTCTTCACTCCCCCAACTATGCCTTTAAGGAGATCCTCATCCAAATTAAAAGTATCCAATTTAATGGCATCTATCTCAATCATGGGGTTGAGCTGGAAGTATGTATCCAACTTCTGCACCCAGTTCCTAGCTGGGCCACCCTGGGTGCCTTCAAAGGTAGGGATAGTTAGTTTCCCTATGGTGCGTTGTAACTCATAGTTCTGGGTGAATGGCCTATTGTAAGCTTTGGGTTTGTTCTAACTTTTAAAGTGGCAGAAGTCGGTGAAGTTCATGGCTGAATGGAATTCCTCTCCTAAAGCTCTATATTCTCTCAGATTGGCACTCATGGATTCTTTTGGTTATGTTTGTGCTAGAGGAACTGTAGTTGGACTATTTAAGAATTGAGGCATGGTAGATCGGAAAGGTTTGTATATATGTGGATGGCTCTGCATGTTGGTATGTGAGTGCTCCCTACTACTATTAGTGGATACCCTATCACTATTGGGAAATATGGGACTGTGTAGGGTGGGCCCATTCTTCTCAATCATTTGCCTGAAGGTGCTCATCATTTATTTTTTCCCATTAGTGAGTTATTTTATGGATGATATGAGACTATCAAAAGCTTTTTTATCATCATCGACCATTGTTTCTTTTCCTTTTCAAGCCATGATGCACTGTATTTCAATTCCGCATTAACATCAATTATTTTTGCTTCATCTGCTACAACTCCAGCCAAAAAAAATTATCAATCATTATTACTTCTAGATGAATTAAAGTTTTATGTCATTCAGAAATACATTAATCATCATATAGAGGATCAAAATCAATGTTCATCTTTTCTTCAACAACGTTTTTCTTTTTACTCATGCAGTTGGAAAGCCAATAGCCACACCAATCAGCTCTTTTTAACAATTCTGGAAATATGGCTCTAAGAATTTGATCCTTGCGTGACCTTTCATTCACAAGACTGAGCAGTGATCTCCTTCCTTCAGTGATCTCTACACCAAAATGGGCCTCCTCCTTCAATCAATTAACTTCTCCTCAAACCGTAGTGGATCTTCCTTTCAACGTTTGTCACAAATTATAGGTAGCGATTCAGAGACACATAAAATTAAATTTAATATCTGAGATGGGAAAAATTATGAGACATGCAGTCATACACTGTGACTCCTCTCTGCACCTAGCATGGGGCTTATACCATCCAAGGAAGGTCTAAGTTTTGCACACAAAGGAATTTCTCCTTCGGCGTTTCTTCCTCCATATTAATAAATAAGATATCTAGGAAGACGACCTCTCATGCACACTGATTTCTTTACAACAATGTCTCTAGAAAGGTTCCTATTTGAGAGGCAATTCCAGATCAAGGCTATATAGCAGACCCCTTATACCTGGCAGGATCTTGGCAAGCAGTTCAATCAGGAACATAAGCAAAAAATGGATTATCTGTTTCCAGTGGACTCAATCATATTTTGAGCATGATCATTCAATACTACTGGTCCATCGTCAAAGAAGAAAAACTATCCCACTTTATCTTGATCTTCTGTAACCTGGCTTACTGCTTAATGGTGGAAAATCCTAACAATCCATAAAGTTTTTCCTAGAGATGTGGTGATGTGGGAATAATGCTCATTACTGAATCAGAAGTCGCAGGTTCCAAACTGGGAATTAGATTACTGCACAAAGATTGACACTGGAAGAGCAGGGAAATTCCATTTATGTTGCAATAAACAAAAATTCATTGATTGAATCACCATTGCTCATCTATGGAAACCGAAAATATGTAGACAGCCTCAAGCCAAGCATCAGAGAGATGGCGTAGACCATATTTTAGAGTCTCATTTGGTCTGTTTAAGCATCTCATTCTCATGTAGAATAAATATTTAATGGGATATTGAATTCACTTAAATCTTTTGGATTTGCCAAGCATGCTCCTACACTCGACACGTTCCGCACCCAATTTTCCCTTACAGTTAGATTTAGGAATTCCCTAGAAACTAGAGTGAAGATGAAATCGTTTCATCTCCTGTAGCCTTCCTGTGTTGATGTAATTCCTAATAGTGTTTCTCTGTGCAAATATGAATCTGCCCAAGAAATATATATTCTTATACAGAATATGAATATTTTCTTATTTGAAATCCCACAGCTATTTTACATCAACTCGATCCTTGTATAACTGATTCCATCAACAACAAAAAACAGACATTTGGGTTTATTTCAATCTTATAGCAATGCTTACATTGGATACCTTCTGATCACTATGAGTAATGTTGTATGGGCCTTCTAAATTCATTTATATTTTTGCATGCCCACAGCTAGAAAGGAAAATAGATTTGATACCACTGTAATATTCCAAACTGTTATTTTCTTGTTTATGGATATAGTGTAGAATCAAATAGGGAAGCAAACCCCGAAGTTTGCATGCATGCAGTTGCATGCAAATATGTGCCCTAGAAAAATACGGCGATGATATAAAATAGGAGAAATTAATGCATGTACATACCGGTATATAGATCAAATAAATAAGCTGCTGTTGGGAGCCTAGATGATGTGCTTGCTTTGTATCCAATCACGGTGACACGGTGTGATGGTGAAACCCTCTGGCTGGATGAATAATCAACCTCCCAGAATAACTACTGAATGTAACCTGATGAGGAACTAGTGCTGAACCTATATGATCCAACCTAATGATGAACTAGGGCAGATAGATTTCACTGCTGAAATACACCAGTTAGTTGAGCATGCACTCAACCCCAACTTAGCTCGTCGAGCTCTCCAATTCGACTCCACAAATCAATTATCACATAAGTAAAGTCTCCATTCACTTTATCTTTATTTTATAACTTTCAACTGTGAAAACCCTAACTTTTGACCTAATTAGGTCACTTTAACTTCTAATTTGCAGTTGACTTGCATGTATGTGCATGGAGGCTTAATTGAGTGCATGCATCATTAAATAATGCTTAAATGTCATGCATGTCATTTTTAGGGTTTGCTTGCATGTCACTTTTGGGAAAGTTACATAGTTCAATATGGAACATAGATTATGTCTACCAACATCTGATTTTTTTATTATAACATATCTTTGAATGGAGCCATGAAAGAATAAATACAGAAATTCTAAACATAAATAGAATAATCAGGCAATTATAAACTGAAAACAAGATTTTACTTTCAAGATTCAAGAATTCTCAATGAACGTATGCAAAGATACAATTATTAACATCTGAACCTGTACATTTGAGAAAAAACATTTCCGTCAACATATATATTTTAATTCTTTCTCACATGTCCCATAAAATAAGAATTGAAAAAAGACATATATTTTAATTCTTTGAAGTAAAAAATGCATACATTATCCGAGCACAGACCTAGAATATGCACAATGGATTCCACTAAAAGGATAAATAAATATCAAGTAACAAATATCATTTTATCTAGTCATAGAGATGAAAGAAGCACAAGTACTTCTCAGATCAAACTCATTATAGAGAAGCTTTGGCATATCATGTAGAGCACTTAGAGCAGTTGTAGCACATTTTGCATTAGCAAACTCCACAAAACACAAAATGTAATTCTACCCATCAGTCTGTACATATCAAAAAATCTATAATCAAACAGAAGTAAATTGAAAGATATATTTAATACTATAAAACCAATATAGACCTATCTAACTCCGGTTCGACAATGCACCCAGAGGGATCAAATCTGCAAACCTTTCACCACTAAACTACAACACATATCCTTCTCACCAGTATGCTACAACACACTGATGCACACATTCTTTTTTTTATGGGATAGATAGATGCTTCCCCCCACCTAGGCTCCCCTATGCTACAACACATTGATGCATGCATTCTCTTTCTTATTTTATGGGACAGACAGACACTTCCCTCCACCCGAGCTATAGAAATGCACCTTCTCAATCCAATAAAATATTTGGTAAGGCTCTTAATTGCACAATATTTACAGAAAGTTGCCTAAATGATTGATTCTTATAAATAGTTTCAGTTTGTTGAATAGTGAGAAATTTAAAATTATGTTCCCACACTCACTCTGAAATAATTATGCATCTTTGTTGTTTAAGAACATGTAGAGAGAAAAGGGTGTATACACCACTTCCTAGTCACCATAACCTTATGAAAAGTTTTCCATGCCGACTCTAATTGGTGGTATAATAGTCATGTCAATGATAACACTAGGCCCCGCTCTTATCATAACACACTATTACTACTAAAATAGGGATTGTATTAAAAGGACTGGGTACTTTTTTGCTACTGTTGTTATAGTAAAGCCACAAAATCTATATGGAACTCTTGAGTCCTAATTATTTTCTTATGCCTTGTACCATGTTTTGCAACAATTTCAGTCCATTAAACACCCAACAATAACTCTATTCAGAACTTCCATCAACTACCATACTTGTAAGGTCTTTAGTATTTACCCATTATGCCCTTGGTAGGTCATAAGAAGTACATTGTAGATGTCAATTGGGTGTACCTCAAGTGGTTGAGGATGACTTTTTACACTCCCCAATAGGGTTCAATTTTCACTTGGTGACATGTTTGCTCTTATTGAACCAAAAGGAAGTGCCTGGGAGGTTTCCCCAAGATGTGTTACTTGGAAAAAGAAAAAAAGTAGCACATTGTAGAGCAGAACAAAAGCAAATACAAATTGAAATGGCTATCATATGTGATTCTGTATCATGAGACCAAACTTTGATTAGATAAAAATCTAGTGTTCAAATTTAACCTTGAACTCTTGCATTTCCAGACACTGATCAATTTCTATGAAGTTATCTTGATTATAGAAATCATGCCTATCACAACCAGATACTATCAGACTCCAACAAACCGAAAGAGAATGAATACCAGAAATGAATTAACAGAGCTATGGAGAAAATTTTCCACATTGAACATTTGATAAGAAAAATATTAACCGTCATGGAATGATTACATGTCCTAAATTATAATTGCTTTCATCTGCTAGTGCTAAGATAGATATTATCTAAGTCTTTCATTTCATTCTTTATCAAGTCTTAGAAATTTTGAAAAAGGTCAAATATTGTATCTATCAAGCACCGAGAGGGATCCAATTTCTTGAGGTGTAATTTTTTATCTTAAACTCAAGAAATTTATCCCTCTCTGACTTAATAGATCCAGGTTTAGGTTTTAGTTTTTTATTTTATAGGCCAACATGAATTTTTTTGATTACTTTTCTTAATTTTTTATTTTATGAGCCGAAATTAATTTTTTAATTACTTTTTATTTTTGGTGATGTAATGTTATACTGCATTACCTTACATGACAACATCTTCCCCATACTGTGCTGTAGAGGACCTCGCTCCTCTTAGTCCAATTACAAGACTTTTACATATAGTGTTCTAGAGTCTTAAAAAAATAAACAAGTCTAGCAAATGAGTGTCAAACTTAAAAATTTGGACTCCACAAAATATGTTATAATAATCACCCCATCGCTGCCTACCTTAGACATTAATTAATCCATTTTTGTCTTATTTTCCTAGTTTCCAATAGTCCACTGAATGCAAGTTGTCTTCCACATGTCCTAGAAGTCAAACTTGCTAAAACTGAGTCATGGAGGGCTTGGGAAACCTCCTGGAAACCATATTTAGCAGTTTTGCTTTATTCCAGATCCTCCCTAGTGCATATCTATTTTTTCTGCTAAGTTGCCTACTTTATTGATATTTGAGGCAAAAGGGAAAGTAAGACTAGGTGTAGTTGACTTGTTTTTTTCCCTCATCGTCCTCCATTATTTTCTCCTAATAAAAGCATGTATGAGTTGCCTTTCCATCACCTATTAGCTTGCCTACTTGACTATTCCAATTCATGAGCCTCTAGGTAGATTTGGAAACTGCTTTATGCACCTATGGGGGATTTGACTAGATTTAGTAAGCCTTCTTTTGACTATTTGAAATGGAATTCTTATGCATTCAAATATCTCATGTAATTATATATTTTAGCAGCCTATGACTTCACAAGGTTTTCTATTGTACACTTATTCAATACAGATTAGTGTTATGCTCCAATTTCAGTCTCTTTTGTGTGTAAATTTGCAGGTTTGATTAGCAATTTTGTGAGTGCAATTGTTCTATCACTTGGGTTCAATTTCCACAAAATATAGGATTTGAACTGTAATATGAAAAATGTGTCGTATAAAAGAAATTGAGAAATAGATAAGAAATCCAAGATCCTTGGCTACAAAGTATCCACATGAAGAAACATGTAACTGAGACTTTTTCCTAAATGCCATTATGAATGACAAAAGACCAAGAATATTACCAGAGTAGTTTACAAAGATAAAACACTTGCTCCAAACTTCCTAGGTTTGACTATGTAGCTTTAACAATGATACATCCAACAAGAATATTGATGTAGTGTTAATATCCCTTTAGTTTGGCATCAGATATTGGATGAGTGGTCTAAATGCATATCTAACAACTAGTCAAAATTTTAAGGTCAATATTTATATCAATAGCATGCCTAATAGAAAACAAGGTACTCAATAATAGGTGAGGTTAATGGACTGCTAATCCATCCATCGATATTCAATTCTCTTTGTGGTCTACCCCACCTGTATGGCATTAGTTTCAAAGGAATGAGGCCATTCACAAGTACTAGGGGATTAGAGCATGTTTCTTGGAGCACTTCCATTTAAACATGTCTAATTTACAATGGATATAACTAAATGAACTTAGTTCCTATATTAGAAGCTGGAACAAAATAATAAATACTTCATGACTAAGATAGCAAAATTTTAAAATTCAAACCTAATTATCATTGTAAAAATCAGTAATGTGTAGAAAACATTGATCTAAATGATTCCACTTACTCGTCTAGGATTATTCTGTATAGCTTTGATTTGTTTATAACCAAAAAAAGAACAAAAATTTTCTGTAACCACTGGTTAAGGATAGTCACTGATTTAATATAGGCATATCAATGCAAGAAGTGAACCTTTTTAATTCCCTATTCAAGCTATCTAACAATCACCAAAAAATTAATGAATTATGGAAAGATACATGCAACTTCTCTGTGGGTACAATCAACAGGAAGCCCCTCAATAAATATTGTATTGGAGGATCCATTAGGCTTAAGATGGTCAGGTATCCTGGAAGATCGGATGTTTTACTATCAGGCAGTCTTAAAGATGTATTTTTCCTAGCACTATAAAATTAAGGATTGGCAGTAGACTTTCAATCAAGAGTAGGATCTATGCCCAACCCTCCTTGCCTCTGCCACATCAGAACTAGATCATCCAAAGAAGGTGGAAATCCTCCAAACCCTACCTCTCCAAGATCCCCACCCAAAGAAATTCTAGAGCCACCTCCTAGACATACTTCACCAGGAAATCCACCCAACCAAGATACAGAACTTCCACCCAAACTAGCAAGCTCACTTGTAGTTAAACCACCTGCACCATATGGAGGTATCTACACACAAAAAACAGTCAAGCTTATAGGTAGATTACCCCATTTCATAGAGTTTCAAGCAAAGTAGGTCATGTGTCCTCCATGTCAAAGCAATTTTGTCATTGAGCTATGGGTTTTCATGACGTAGATAGCCTACAAGTTCACGACCAGTTGGTTGAGAGAAATGGTTATGTTCATAGATTTGTAGCTATAAATGGATTTGAAGTCCTTGAACTTGGAAGACTTGAACCATGGTGTGGAAATTTGTGTGGCAAGGAGTTATGTTTCTATACATTAGTTTGAACCATAGTGTCAAGATTCAACTGTATTATCTTTTGTTGTGTGGAAATTTGGCACCAATATGAAAGTTGCCCAATTTTAGCTAGAGTATGGATACAATATGGTCCCTTTGTTTTATAATGTATCTCATAATATATCTCATGTATTTGATACCTGTCCATTCATAAAACATAAATAAAATGTAACAACCTTGTTTTGACCCCAAGATGTAAATAAATAAAGGATAGAAGTTGGATATGAATGGTCTAGAATGATGGAATATATTGTAAATATGTATGTCAGATGTAGTGTACAAGTGGCAGTTTCAGCAAGGGGTCAAATGCATGGGTGGTATATAGACAGAGATGATGTCTTTCTCATTTTAAGGTTTTTCAAACAAGAAAACTTTCAGCAGTAGGAAATTGTGAATGTAGCTATCATAAATGTCATCTTCAGCAATCCTTAAGAGCTCAGAAAATACTATCCCAAAAATAATGTCAATAGTGTATAACGAAATAGGGACATGCATCATAAAGATTGAAATTATAAATTCTTGGTCCTGGAGGTTACTTGAGCACAACTTCACTGCTAGTAGAACTTCTCATTGGTGTTGTGCCAATTGGATGGCCATGCCCATTACCATGATACTATGTTACCAGAAATGTGACGGGTCTATGCGTTTCTCTAAGAAAATGAAATAGAAACAGAAACGAAATGAAAACCACGGTTTCTTATGGCCATTTCTGTTTCTAAAATGGAGAAACCGTTTCCTATGAAACGATCCATTCAGGACAATGGTTTTGGCAAAAAAGTTTTGTTGTTTTTCTTAGAACATGTTTTGTTGATGACCGTTTCTTCTGCAAATCATAATTTGTGTGAAGTTGACTTACTGGGTGGTAAATCAGATAAGTAAATGCTGAATTAAATGACAATGGAGTGTTCAGGAAGGAAGCATGCTCTCTGTCGCCCATCGCCGATCCGAGGTCTACTCAACATTGAAGTTTGAGTATTGTCTTATTAGTTTTTTCCTTTCACAAGTTAGTTTCAGACTTTAGTGGCTTAAATTGTTCATGGGCTCGATGTTATAGCAGCGTGGGAGAGAAATTGCTGCTCTGAGAACAGTGAGGATGGGGGCTAGTGCCACTAATAAGGAGAGAAACACTTTGTGATACTTGGAGAAGCCACTGCGCAAAGGGGGAGAGGCTCTGCTATTGTTCTCCATGTGCAAAGGAGTTGCTTGTTGTTGTAAAAAGAAGAGCTGACTGCAGCTTTGTGGAGATCGATGTGTAGAGGGAAGCCTGTGTGCAGTTTGATATGGCATGAACCCAGGTAGAAAAGGAGGAAAAGCTTCTCCACATCTGGTCCCCTTTCTTCTTTTTCGAAATAAAATATTCGCAAATCCATTTTCGAAGCTTCAACCCACCTTATTTCCATGTTTATTTTTAAAATTTTTAGTTACAGTGTAATTTGGCTTGATTTTACTCCACTCAACGATTCAACAAATTTGTTTTTTTGTGCTATATAAGTTTTTGTTATGTATATGTGCCTCAAAATTCTTCTACACCCTATATTGCAAGCTAGCCAAAGGAGAAGGAGAACGTTATAGCAGGCGAACTAGGACTAGAGCTTCAACGTAAGGTTTGACTCGTTGTCCTTTTCCTTTTTTGGATTTCTTTTGGTTATGGGTTACTGCAATTTAGAGATTCAACCTAAGGTTTGACTCATTATCCTTTTACTTTTTTGGATTTATTTTGGTTATGGGTTACTACAATTTAATATACTCTCCTTCTAGACTGACTCTGGAGGGCTTTAATGATACATACCTTATATTTCATTGTCGGCATTTGGTTATGCTAAGATTAATGTCACTAGCAGCATGGTGAAATTTTATGTTAATATAACTGTGAAGAATGTATCCTAGTCTTAACCTGCACTACCTATCAATAAGCATTTTGAAGGCCTATTACAAAGACACAGTTAGGCTAGTTGAATTTGAAAGAGCCTCATTATCATTTTAGAAGCTGTACTTATTAAGTTTCATGTATAAGGTGCTGAAAAGTAATACGAATGTACTGACCACTGGATGCATTGAAGATGGATGATTAAGAGTATTATTTTTTATTTTCAATTTTCAGTAGGAATATCCTTGATCCTTGTTGGGTTGCATGATATTGCATATTTCATGGAAACTCTTCTCCCTTGATTGAGTTTGAAACATCTGTGAAAGTTGTGTTTTAGATAACATGAAGGAATTAGTTCCCAGATGGATTCAATAAATGAATTGAGTGGGTTTAAAGCCAAAATGGAATCAACACTTGTGGCTTAATTTTTATAGTTTAAGACTCCTTGTGCTTGATACTATGTTGTCGCTTCCAGACTGGTTGAAATCCAAGGATCTCTGTTTATTTTTGAAAATATTAAATTAGACATTTTGTTTATTTGTGTGTCCTATTTTCTTAGAAAAAACCTGTTTGTCATAAGCATCTGCTTGAAGACTTGAAGCATTGAACTTGTGGGTACTTAGCCATCTTAATTTTTATAATTACAACCTGTTGCATGTACCCTAGGGCCTAAATTCAGACTTTGCAGTGAACATCAAGAGCTCAAAAACCCACTCATACTTGTTACCAGGCCCTTGAATTCACCATGAGCACTAAAAAAAATGGAATAGTTTTTGCTCTCTAGGCCTTGGAATAGAATTTTGAATTGTAAGAACCCACAAATTCACAATTATATGTATAGAGATTTTAGATTTTAGTATGATTATTTTTCATGTTGAATATTTTTATTTTTAGTAACTTGGGGGACAATCCTTGTTGAGGGTTTTTGTCATTGTTGAAGAGCCTAAATGGAAGTTGGATGTTTCATAAATAGGTATCAGTGGAACTAGAACTTACCATCAAAACCGTAAACCTCACATATTGAAACTTCAGACCACCATTGTTTGAATTTCATTTCCCAATTGTCTAACACATTTGAAGTAGCTTTTTTTTTAAAGTTATATTTAATAAATGGTGTGTGCATATCAGGATACCACCACTAAGCAAATAACTGAAATTTTATGTCTGGAAATAGAAGACACAGAAAACCTACTAGAATGACACCCAAAATGAATTTCCCATGCATGGAAACACATAAAAAGGGATATCCAAATAAGCTAAAATCCCTGTTATGTAGCATACCATTAACATGGTCTTTAACAAGAACATGTTGAAAACTATATGTCCAACATGAAATATTTATCTTAAATAGATAATCAATATAAATAAAAAAGAACAAAGATAATAAAAAATAAACTTTAATATTGTTTTTTTGTGGCATAATTGTATATAGATTTATAAAAGAATCAGCCACTTAAAGATTGTCATAGTTTTTAGTGATATCATAACACAATAAATAACAACATAGTGAGAATAACAATAGCTGAACATGTTAATTTATAGTGGGAAACCCAAGTAGTGAGAAGAGAAACCCACTTTGAAATTATGCCCTTGATTGTTTCTCGATATGTTCCTGGCTACTTAGAAACTATGCTAAGGCATCTAGGACCCACTTTAGACCTCAGGTTGTCTCTTGGGCCAGAGGGGGTAACCTTCCATGATTCTCAGAGAGTTATCTACTCACTGTCAATACAGAAGAAACTCAAATCACAACATTAATTGGAAAGAATGTCACATTTAGATAAATAAAAATAGAGATAAAGGTTGAAGGTAAGGCATAGCTGACTGAAATAAAACCGTAGTAAAACCTTCATACTGAAAGCCTTTCCATTGGGAACTAGAGTCTTAGTTTGTATAGCACAATAATTAAAAATGGTAGGTGCAAAATAAGTTAAGAAGATCATATAAATCTTTGTTGTGGTAATGAGTAAGGAAATTATTGTTGCCTAAGATGAAGAAGCATTAGGGGCACCCTAAGAGTTTGTGAAAGTCTTGAATCATCCTTGACATGTAAATGAATTACTAGGCATTAAAATAATTAATCCAACAATATGACACCTAATAAAAGTAATCAAATCAACAAATTTAATCTCATATATTAAAGGTACATAAAAGAGTCAGTTTTGGAAATTCTTACACAGTACCTTGTATTTGCATAAATACTTTACACAAAGACAGAAATGACAAAAGAAAATTGTTACATGATTTGGCCTTTGTCAATATTTGTATAGAAGGCTCTGTCCTGCAAATTACAATAATGTATACAAAGAACATATATAGAAATAATGAGAAACTCAAAGCAATAAATTGTTAATATTTGAATATAGAAGGCTCTGTCCTTCAAATTAAATTAATGTATAAAGAACGCTTTTATAACGCATATGGAAATACTGAAAAGTTCAAAGCAATAAATAGAGAGGAACATGGCTGTGCAAACCTACCGTGAATCCCTTAAATGTTTTCTTGAATATGAGAATTCACAATGGCCCAAATCAGGTAAGGGAAACAAATGAGCCATAATAATAATAAGTAAATTTATGATTTCTTCCTACTCTATTTTTCCGCTTTAAACCTAGAGTTAATTGGTTTCCATTCTTCAATTCGGGGTTGGACGAACCTGGAGTTTGTTGGTCTCTGAAGCTAAAATTAACTGGGTGAAGATGGTTGGAGCTTGGAGTTTGAAATGCTGAACTAAGCCCAGTTAGTATTAAAATTTGTAAATTGTTACAATATTTAATTTATATATTTTAATTGATTCAATTTTTGTTTTTCTCTCTCCTCATTTCTTATACTTGCGAAACCTGGAAACTTCGTTTCTTGTACTGTTCTCATTTCTCGTTTCATTTCCCGTTTCTTGTTTCTAGTAACATAGCCATGATAATACCCATGCCCACGATGTTTCCTTTGTCCCCATCCCTTGCCTTTATTAATTCTTCACATTGATCTAGGAACTAAGATTCAATCTCATCAAAGAATTATTAACAATTACTCATGAATTGGAAATTTTCAGGAACCAAATAAGTTTCCTCTCTGTATATTATATAAACAATAAAGGATTACAAATCCATGCATGATCCATGACTTAACTCAAATGAAGAATTCGAATAACTAAGGGACAATTCGAATTCCCATGCATGAGTCTAGCTTAACTGACTCTTTGCCATGCAATACCACTCAGTTAACCACTTGACAAAAAAAACCTTAATTGACTCACCAATCCTAACTGAAGTTGGAGTGCAATAAATGACTTAATCTCAACTGAAGGAGATCAAACACATGTCATAGAAACCAACCATCAAGTGCTAGTACTGCATGACTCCAATAAACCTTGATGAGGTTAACTGAAGCTGAACTGACCATCAGAAGTTGGTGCAGGTGCCTAGTTCACTCCAGTTCATTAAATAATAATAAAATAATCAATAAATAATGATTAAATAATATATTTAATGCATGGAGGTGCCTTAACTGACTGTAACT
>LPNX010648295.1:234568-325594 GCA_001517045.1 Pseudotsuga menziesii
CTTTTCTTCCTCCATTTCTTTCATCTGGGCACAACTCCCTAATTATTGAAAAGTAGATGCATTAGAATATTTTATGAATCCTTGATAGCAGATATGGTTCTCTTAAAATAAGGTCACATCTCAAGCAAGAAACAAAAAACACACCTCAAACTCATCATGTCGGTCTGAATGTTGAGTAGTAACATTTGATTGTTTATCATTTTCTGTGTCATATGTGTTGTTTGCATCCTCCTCTTCACCATGTACATCAACATTGTCCACTTGCTGCCCTTTTGTTTGGTGTCCATATTTTCCTTGGAACAGGGACAATCAGTATTTCACTTTCAGACTTGAGCTGAATCACAACTGTTCACATAACACAAAAGATATATACAAAAAAGAAATAAAACAGAAATACCATCTACTTTAAAAGCAGTTCCACTTGAATACCACTTCTCCAGTTTCCTCCATCATTTAGATTAGCAACCTGTCCAGAATTAAAACATATAAAATTTAAACCCATGAATAGAACGTGAAGTACAGGTAACGATGCAAATTATAATTCACTTACAACTTTCTCAGCTTGTTCAACAGTCTAATACTCCAGAAGTGCATGCAGCTAAAAGACACCCAAGTTATAGCGCTCAGAACCACTATATAATCAAGTTAAAAATATATTCATTGGAAAAGCTTTCTCATCTATCAAGCACATATTTTTCACATGTATACATTTTACAACACTAGACTTCAATTTACCAAAAAATTATAACTTAGCTTTCATCAATAAATATGCATGCATTTACCTTTCTGCTAACAAACATATCATTCCTGTGGGATTTTATTGACACTTGGCCTGAATGATATCTTTGAGGTTGGAAAACACCCACCAGTTTTACAGTGCAAACTCAGCAGTAACATTTAGAAAACAACAATGGCCCATAAAAATTTAATAGTTTAGTGTGATTAGAAACTTGTTAAATGGATTGCATACTTTCCAACAACACCAAAAAGTTTCTCCATATTTTGGATAGAGTAGTTATTTGGTAGATTTTTTGCAACAATAGTGCGATACTACAAAAGAATATCATGCAATATCAGATAACATAGTTGGCCATCCCTAAGAAAAACAAGCATAAGAACTAGGAAAAAAATAGAGGCTACTCAAAGCATTAACTGCATCTCCTGAATGTGAGTATCTGCCAATGGGTGTAGTCGCCTCACTTTCTTCCCGTCTTCACTTACAACCTTGTGAAATTCCATTAATTATGAAATATTCATTATTACTATTCTAGCTTCATTTAATTTTCATCTAATGAAAACATTCCTATAATTATTAAAGTCCGGAAATTTACCAATTGTGAAGATGTCCTTAGTGTAGCTGCCACCAATGAATGATTGCTAACAATGCTTTTTACTTTCCTAAAAGATGCCACAACCGGAATAGGAACTGGCCATAACAAAGTATTAGAAATTTAGTAAGGACCAACTATGATTCTGAAATATGATTACATGCTACAGTAAGGTTATTTTTTTGACTACACAAACACATACAGCCAAAGCCCAAAAGTCTTATGTGAAAAGGAATACATGGGGCATCTAATACTAGAGTCTTTCCCTCGATTGATTTGCAAACATAATCCCCTAGATATTTATCTATAGATTAAAATTTACATTGAAGATATTTTCTGTGATAAGTTGAAGCTTCCATGTCTAACTTTAGAAAAAGTAAGTGTAGACCAAATCCTTGCATTATAAATATTATTGCTACACCACATTAACATGGATATTGGCAATCTCAGAAGATTTCAATGAACCCAAATAAACATTATTTTCTGAATTGTTCCATTATGCACTCCAAAACGTTCATATGGATTTCACTATATTCTATTGCACATTCTATTCTCTAAGTTGGATGTATTGTTTATTGTTTGATGTTGTGTTTCATTAACATGAACTGATATTCTAAACCTATAGTTGTAGCTATGGAAACATTGTTGCTAGTTGGTAAATAAATACATGTGAGTCAAGTTTTAGTTAATCAACATTAACAATCGTATACAAGAATAGTTTCTGGGTTAAAGGGAACCTCTAAAGAAACAAAAATACATGTTTCACACCCTAAACAAGTTGATAATGATTGAAAACACAGGCCAGTCCGTTGAAAGTCACCAACGTTAAAAAACTTTGTGCTGCAGTCAAGTTAAAGCAACCAATTCCAAAGTTGAATACCATCTACCAGACAACAAAAGTATGTCCGGGAGAAGAGAACAAGTTCTCGGAGCTACAAACAATCAAAAAATGGTTTGGCCAAGGGTATACATGCATATGCATATAATTTTTTCCTATTTCGAATGTATTTATCAGAGGCAATATAAAAGAATCAGATAAGAATGGTCATTAATGCCTTCCTATGATAAGTATTTTCTTCTAGCAAGAAAGAAAAGATAAATATATGCAAACAATTTTCACATCAGAAAAGTTGATGTATAAAGAATGGCAGTTGAAAAAGACCTTTCTCAAGAAAAATGAATTCTCTTACCAAATCCTTCTGGATCCTTCTTCACAAACTTCATCAAATATTTATCAGTGGGAATATTTGAATCACTAAAATAGAACTCAACGTGCACCATTTTCGAGTAGACAGAGTTAGGAAAGTTATCATCATATAATAAGCCTAATTTTAAATTAATTGTGTTTGTGATAAACTTGTTCTAAAGCATACTGTTGATAGGTTTTAACTAAAAAAAGTTATTAATGGCAATATGTATGGGCAACTAATACATGCATGCACACTAAAACTTGAAACTATATTTTATATCAACTGCAGATTCTTGCAAGCATAATGTTGTAAAAAAAATCAACTAGCCATGTCCAATGCATCGCTATAAACTTGCGTTTAAATGTTTTATATGCCTTAAAACAATTTCTACTAGACTGTTTTGGAAATCAATAAATCTTGATAAATATGTTTTTTATTAAAGAAAACAATGTGGGGAAAATGAAGGTGAAGATCCCTTACAGAAACAGAGCTTCACAAAGAAACACATTCATGAATTAGGGGTTTAATTACAAACCATGTTCCAATCATAACATGCCATTAATCCATAACAACCTTTCAGAACACTCATTCAAAGTGTCCCATTATTTGGTGCAGAACTTCTTGCAACTTGCCATCGCAGCTTCTATCAAGAAAATGCATTCATTTCACCCATCTAACATTGCACGAGTGATTAATTCAGATCTGGAAAAGTGAGGGAAATGTTTAATGGTGACACTAAGATTCCTTTCATGATGGCATTTACATTTCTGTCTTTTTCATAGCTAAAATGGAAAACATACAAGGACGTTCAGGACCTACCAATGAAAGGGAATGAAGCATTTCCAGAAGGTAGTTCTTCCCAAGCTATGAAAAATATTTTACAGGAATTAGCAAGAGCATGGCAGAAGAGAAACTTACCTCCAAAAACTGAAGGCTTCCATTTAGATCAAGAAAATAAGGATGATTTTTGGCTAGGAGGAAGGAACCTTATTCAAGTGATAATATAGGAAGGTTTTACTAATAAAATCCAAAACTAAGAAGGAAATAAAGAAAGGGAGAAAAGGGAAGGCACTTGTTAATAAAAAGAGAAAGGAGGTTCTGTCACTGAGAGATTCTCCTAGCATTGAAATTTCATCCCAGAGAAGAGGCTCCTCCTAGCATTGAATCTAAAAATACTGAAGAAGAGGCTCTAGGGATGAATATATAAGGGAAGAATCTATCTTGCAAAAGAAGAACATGTTCTTCAAAATAGAAGGGAGGAGTTTCATCTTAGTTTCTAGCAGTTTGAACTCTTCACAAAGCTAGGATTCCGCCTTTGTACCTATTAAGTTGAAATATCACTTAAAGTCGATGTCCGAACAGGCAGGGATGGAGCAGGTGTTAGTACAAGGGTTGGATGGAGAACCAATCCAACCCTCTCCTACTTAAGGTCAGTGAAGGTCTTCTTCATCTTTAGCACAACAGATAACATGAAAGGAAATACATGGAAAACAAACCACCATTGCCAAGGCCCTTAATCAAGGAAGGGATACCTTAAGGTTAAAAAAAATATTTCTTTGAATATAAGGAGGGTTGGGTTTCCCCAGGAAAAAGGATTTCTTGGGAAAGAGATACAAATAAGAATAGGCCTAATGTATTTTTGTCTCAAGAAACTAGGACAGAATTAGAGGAGTCTAATATTAAAGAGAGTGCTAAATTCCATTTTTCCATGGTAGAGTTTTGAGCTATTGGAGGAAGAAGGGAGGTCTACAGGTCTGGTAGTAGAATGGAATGACTGTGTGGAAAAGGATGTTACTCTTCTAAAGTAAGATACTACAATTAAGTTCTATCCAAAATAACTGAAGATGGAATTTTACCCAAAAAACATCTATGGACCCTATTACCAAATATGGAGTTTTGGAATGACATTCTGGATCGGCCTATTTTCCAGGACAAAAATATTATATGGGTGGAGACATGATATTTGTACTTGAAGAAAGATATATTTTGGGAGAGGGAAGTATATCAGATCCTTTGGTTGACTTATTATCTTCAACATTGGAAGAAAAAAGATTGTGCCATATTGAACTAATGGAACTTACTCCAAACTTGGACAAATAAGAAGAAAGGTACTTACAGAAGAGGCTAGATAGAGTCTAGATGTCAGAAGGGATGATGGAAGGGGATTGGAGGATAAGGGTTTGGATAGTTATACAAGGATTTGCATATCATAGACCTATTATTTTTTATTTCAATATGGGGAGGAAGAAATCCTCTTCACCAATCAAATTTAATCCCTCATAAGCAGCTAACCAGGAAAACAAAAAATTGATCACTCAGCTCTAGGAACCCTACAGTGAGAACAAGTTTGGTTCAACAATGAAGTAAACACACAATAATTTAGTAAAGTTAAAGAAAGCTTCTATGTCATACCCAATGGATAAGTTTAAACTTTACAGGTTCGAAGGAAGGGATGGAAAGGAAAGAAGTTATAGGAGGCTTCTAAGAAATACTCAGAGGCCTCTTTGCTAAGGAATATCAGAAGGACATTAAACTTCTGGAAGAAGAGAAGAGGCATTTGTTGAAATTAGAGGATAGAGGGAGAATCAAAAGAAGATAAATTGATTGAATGAGGGAGATGGTAATACCAAGCATTTCCACAATTATGCCAATATGAGGAAATGTGAAAAGACTTTTTGAGTTAAATAAATCAAGAGTTGGAATGGCTAGTTATTTTGAAATCCTGTCAAAATAAGATGTTAAATACTTATCTATACGAATAACTTCAAAGGGAAAACATAGCAGAAGTAGTACCTATATCCCAGTAGCTTCCAAGTTTATTTACTCAGAATCAAGGAGAGCAGTTAATTGAGGTGTCAAAAGAGGAACTAAAAAATGTGGTGTTCTTCTATCAAAAAGATAAAAATACCATGTCCAAATGGACTACCAATGGGATTTATGAGTTTTTATGATATGTTGGAAGTAAACCTATTGAAGGTAGTAGTAGAATGAAGAGAAGGGATTGGAAGACTTCAAGGCCACATTCGTAAAAGTAATCCCTAAAATGGATGATCTAGAGACATTTAAGGACTTTATAACAATATCCTTGCATAATACAATATATAAGGTCATTGCAAAAGTAGAAAGAAACTTCGTGGGAGGCAATAGCAAGAAAGCAATTTGGTTTTCTAAGTGGAAAGAAAATTCACAACGTCCTCAGAACCACACAAGAGGTTCTCCATCCTGCCAAAGTGAAGAGAAGTCTTGCATTCATAGTCAAATTGGATCTCTCCAAGGTTTATGAAAAGGAAATTACCCTCTATCTGATATTAATTTTGTTTCACGTAGGGTGTCCTCTTGCAATATAAAGCAGAGTGAATCATGTATAACAATTGTCTCATTTTCTATTTTAATTAATGATGCCTCTAGTTGTTTAAGCCTTCAAGAAAGTGTAGGGAAGGTTTCCCCTTTTCCATATCTCATATATTATCATCAATTTACTTCACGTATTTAAAAACAACAAAAATCCATATCCCACCCATCATATTGACTGATACCATGTTAGAAAAAAATCAAAACATGAAAATTTTCTTTCACTACAAACACATCAACATTAATAATAATAGATCATTAAATATACATCATAAAACATTCAGAAATGTATATACACACTATTTATTAAGATAAAAAGAAAAATCCATCCTACTTGTATATTATCATCAATGAAAAGACATTAAAAAAAACATGTTGGCTCAGGGGTCATTATGTGATTACTCAGAATGACCCAATATGTGCTTTCCCAATATGTGCTTTAAAGAAGGAATCTGGAGTCTGGAATTTGATGACAACAACATCAAATCTTTACAACACACCACACTCTATAAGGGAGAAAAGGGTATTACTAGTCAAGAGGAAGTAATATTCTGATCTTATCCTCCACCCAAGCCCAGTTCACAATGGAAGTCCTAATAGTCAGCAGGTGCCTTTACATTGATTTTATAAAGTGTGTTATTTTTTCACTGCATGTGCAAGGTGGCATAACTGGACAATGACAAACCCATCTTTCTCCTACCACACAACCATCCTTTCTTCTTATCCAAACAAAAACACCAACACAACAACGTTGCCATTTCTCTTGCAATTATCAATTTGAATGGTGGTGGGCACGTTGGCTAGATGAATGGATATGCCTCAAAAATATGCAAGTGGGAATATGGAATTTGTATGGTCCACATGGCAATGTAAGCTAAATCTATATGATAAAAAGCCATACCAATTCCCCAATACCCAAACAGATTATTTTCTTCAGCCAACAGACATTAATAGCAAAGCTTGAGTCTTAGTAAAGCATTTAGGTTTTAAGTAGAATGGAGGTACAGGAGCCAACTATCATTAAAAAAGAATACAACCATGAAGAGGATAAATGCTTCGCAAATTTAGCAGACCAAAATGCTCTCCTTATGATGGATGACGACGATGATAAGGCCAAACCTAAGGAGGTAAAGGTATAGTAATTTCCAACATTTTCATTATTTGATCCTAATTATTCACTAATCACATAGTTCTCTTACTCAATTTATGAAACAACAACCCATGCTAGTTTCTTATGCCCCCCAAAAACATCGTTTTGATCATCGTCTTCCTTGGATTTGCAACAACAATTTATATTATAGACACCCAACTCAGGAAGATCCGAGAAATAGCCCTTAGCTTTGTAATCACTAGGTTTGGAATGAATTTTGATAATTTTAGTTTATTGGATCAATTTATATTATAGTCACCCAACTCAGGAAGATCTGAGAAATAGCCCTCAGGATTGTAATCACTAGGTTTAGACTGGATTTTTATTGTTTTAGTTTATTAGATCTTGAATAATGCCTTACTTCTTTTATGTTGTATATGTTGTAAATCAATATAGAAATTTTTTTTTTGAACTTTTTAATTTTATGTGAAATGAAAAAATTACACATCTACTTAACTTGAGGTAGGTGAACACAGATAGGACACAAGTTAATTACCAGGATTAAGCTATATGTTACTTGTTCTTCTATAATTGTAATCACCTATTGTCTATGCTTTAGCTACATGTTATTACCCACCTTCTTCTAGTTAATGGATTGTCTTCACTGCGAATTATAAATACATTAGTTACTAGTTATCCACGTATTAGCTTATATATATATAGAATTTGGAAATACTCCTAAAATAAATCAAGACATCATGCTTTTGGCATTCTCCTCCAATCCAAAAAGAATACTTATGCTTCGCCCCAAATTCTAAAATACAAGCACTTATGGTTACAATTATCTTAGGTTTTTGGATTTTCATTAATAAGTGACATAGTATAGACAATGCATTCCGAGAAAGTGTCATATTATAAGAATAACATATTTTTTTGTAGATGGGCTTATACCTTGTATATATTTCTCTTGTGTTTATGTTGTTCTGTCTGCTATTGTGCTTGTGCATCTGCAAGTGGTGGATTGTTCTGTGGTTTATTTTCTGGCTACTGATCTTCAACGGTCGGTGGAACTTCCAGTTAACTTTCTTGAGTGAGGTCTGTGGTTGGATGTGTATCTCGAGGATTTGGTACAGATGGTTCAGGGTTTGGTACAGATGGTTCTGGATTGGGAAGTGGTGGTGGATATGGTGAAGGGTGTAATTGGTGTAGTTAGGATATTTCCATTTGGGTCCTTGACTTGTGGTGGTGAATCATCTAGGTCATTAGAGAATAGGTTGTTGATCACCTGGTTGATATATTCCAGGTTATCTTCCTCCACATCTCTTGCTGACTCGTTGGCTAATGGAGGGTGTGGGATGTCGATAGGGATAAAGGATGAAGTGCGACTTATGACAACTTGAGATGTCTTTTTGGGGTTCCTCAAGAATGTCGACTTGATAATTTCCATAGATCTTGGTTTCTAGGGTATTTATCCAAGTTGTTAAGGGAAGAGCTGCCTTGATCCACTATCTTCAATTAACGAACATTTGGTGGTAATCATCTTGGAAGAGGTGAGTAGTTCAGGCAATTTTTCAATGTATGCCTAGAAATCACCATCCAGGTCCAACCTCTCTTTTAGGGTTTTTGGCATAGCATTTTTGCAAATGTCGACTGGGATTATGGTGGGTATCTATGGATTGTCTTCCTTAGTAATATGGTTTTGAGATGGGGGTGGAGGTGTATAAACTAAATCAACAATGTTTTCAGCCGTTGAAGTGTTTGTACTTTTTACCTTTTTTGGTCAACCTTGTTGTGCTCTTGTTTCGACAAATCATCTGAATTGTGTTTCTACTAGAACTTTGTTTGCTACAACATATTCTATGATGTTGACGGCCGTAGTTACTATCTCATCTTCATCTTCTGATTCTGAGAGGATAATCTTGCACTTCCCCTTCCCTTTTGCCTGAGTTGACTTTTTTCTTGCGGCTGTTATTTCCCTTGTTAGTTTTCTTATTTTTTCTTTTGTCATAGCGTATTCTAGGTTGTCAAATTCAATGTCTTCCTCTAGTCCTTCTCCTCCTTCCTGTTGTTGAACCGGACTTATGTTTTTCTCCACTAGTTTGGCCACCTAATGTTCAGTTGGTGTACTTCTCCTTTGGGTTGTTGGTGGTACAATTGTTATTTGTAGTCTATTTGTGTCCTCTGTTGATGTCTCTTCCGACACAAAGGTGTTGATATGTAGTTCGAGTTCATAGTCCTCTTCCTTTTCCTAGTTAGTCAATGGTTCTTCAATTGTTAGGTTTACTTCTGTATCCTTTGCTGGTATTGATAATTTTGTATTTGATTTTCGAGCTAGCTCACGGAAGATCTCTTCGACTGTTGAATAATAGTCAAGAGGATTTTCTTTTGCTTTTTTTCCCTACATATATCAGACTACAGTGTGGTCAAGTTCTATCTAGATGTGTGCTATTTTCAGTAGACTTCTTCGGATGTTCAGGGGCACCCTCTATCTGGTCATCTAGATTTTCAGGTTTTAGAACTAGTTTTCCAACAGTACTTTTTCGTTTGCTAATTATTTCAATGTTCCATTCTGTAGAAATGGCTTGAACCTCCAGATGTGGAATTTTGTTGGTTCTTGGAATTGTTTGTCCCCGACTGGGAACAAGTGGTACATCACTATCCAGAGTATCAAATATGGGATCCTTATAATCCCGGTCAACTCCTGGCATTTTTCACAGATAATGTTGAGCATGTCAGCGACATACTGAGCCCATCTGTACACTTTTCTTGTTTCTGCTATTATGTCTACCGCTTCTAACATATCTAGCTTTAGGTCACTCCCTCGACCTGTAGGGGTGAGCCCTGTTGCTATGATTTTGGCTACGATTTATGGTGTCTAGGATTGTATCTGACTGATCATTAGCCCTTTTGAGTTTTTTCTTGATGGTGTCCCTGTTAGTCGTTCTACCAATCCTTCTTTTATACCAATAGGGATTGGGTCACCTTGGTTTGAGAGACCAGTCAACTTGTATATGACTTTGCCAGAGATTTCTACTAGCCTGTCGAAGTAAAAATTTTCATTGTTGTACTAGCTGATAATGAATTTTACCATAGTTTCTTTCATTCCTTGAAAACTTTTCCTGAACAATGTGTTCATGTAGTTCATAATGGAGCTATGGTTTATGTTCTTTTCCTCTTGTGTTGATTTCTTGTCAACATAGGCCCATTCCTTGATTTCGGCCCAAATTTTTTCCCATGAGGTTTCTTGTACCTTGGCATTCTTGATGTCTCTTAACCTTCTCATCAATGAGGTTTCAGCGGATTGCAATTCTTTTTTTTTTGCAGCTGCGGCTCTGGTTTTCTTCGGGGCCATATCATCGGTCTCTTAGTCGACTTTTCTTACAGGTTTTTATCTCTCAAATTTTTTACTGTTGAATTGTTCTATCTCTTCAAAATACGGTGAATGATATTTTCTTGGCCCGATATTTATAGATGGAGCGGGTGATGTTTCAGTCAATGGATGTATTAATGGCGTAAGTGATGCTCCAGCATGGTCTCTGGATTTTGTGTTTATTGCGATTTGATTTTGGCGCTCCTTCTTGTCCATAGACTAGTCGGAATGGTGTTTGGTCGATCAAACGCTTGTATGATGTTCTGTAAGCCCATAGAACTATAGGTATCTTTTCATCCCAATCATCCTTGTCGATGTTGCATGTTTTTGTTAGACCCCTTGTTAATGTTTTGTTGAATTCCTCTATTTCTCCATACGACTGAGGGTGATAAGCTGTACTACGTCGGTGGTCAATTTTGAACTGGTATGTTAGTGCTTTGATGGTTTTGTTAATGAAATGTGCACCTTGGTCACTGATTAGAGTTATTGCGCATCCAAATCTGATAATTATATTTTTGTAGATAAATTTAGCAGCTATCTCACTGGAACATGTGTCGACAGGTTCTGCTTTTGCCCACATGGTTACATATTCAACTACGGTTATTATGTACCTTGCACCTATTCTTTTTGCTAGTATCAAGAATGGTCCTATGAAGTTGATGGCCCAAATTTCAAATGTCAAACTTGGGTTTACTGATATCAAGGGTATTTCTGTACTAGGTAGAGGTGGACCCAGTCATTGACATCTGTCACATTGGCTAAATTTTTTTTACAATCTTTCTATACCGTCGGCCACCATAGCCCTGATTGTTGGATTTTCTTGGCAGTTGTGTCTGCTTAAAACTGTCCTCCCGCGGGTCCATAGTGGGCTTCATACATGATATTATCTCTTTCGTGTTCTAATACGCATCTTCTGAGGATGTTGTCTGGGCCCATTTTATATAAAAATCCATTTATGAGGCTATATGGTGCAGCTTTCATAACTAATATTTGTTTCTTTTTCGTGCTCATGCCCTCTGGTGCTTGACCATTTTCTAAGAATTGAGCTATTTCCTCTAATTCTGCTGGGACTACTTCTATTTGAAATAAGTGTGCATCTGGTAGGTTGTCTTCAACTCTTGTCGACTCCTCTTCTGTGTCAATTCGTGACAAGTGGTCAGGGCTGACATTTAATTTTCCTAGTCTAACAACGACTTCGAATTTGAATTCTAGGAATAGTAGTAGCCATCAAAAAATTCTCCCATGGTGTAAGGGTTTGTTTATAAGGTATTTTAATTCTTGGTGGTCAGTATACAAAATGAAAGGGTTGGCTAGTAGGTAATGTCGATACTTCTGTAGTGCAAAAACCTTTCCTATTGCTTCTCTTTATGTTGTCAAATAGTTTCTTTATGCCTTATTTAATTTTTTGCTACTATAAACTATGGGGTAATCCATTCCATCATCCCTGGTTGCGTTAAGATCACTCCTATTGCTAGGCCTGATGCATCGATGTGTATGTGAAATTTGATCGACCAATTCAGGAACCTTAGAATGGGTGCCTCGACTAGTTTCCTTTTTAGTGTTTCAAATGATATGTTACATTCATCTGTCCAGTCGAACTCCTAACATTCTCTTAATAGTTCTTCCAATGGATAGGTCATATCTAAATAGTATCTCATAAATTTCCTATAATATCCTGTATGACTAAGTAGTACCCTGACTTTTTTTGGGTTCACTGGTGGTTTTAATTCAAGGATAATTTTTATTTTTGCAAAGTCGACCTTGATTCCTTCTTTGCATACAATGTGTCCTAATAGTATCCCTATAGGATCTAGGAATATGCATTTCCTTATGTTCAGAGATAGCTGGATTTGTCAGCATCGTACCAACATGAGCCTTAGCCATTTGCAATAATCATTCAGCATAGAGTATATTGTCCAATCATCAAAATATACTTCCATTTTTTTGTAGATATATTCTTGACATGTTTTGACTACAATTCTCGAAAATACTGCAGGTTCATTTTTTAGACCAAAAGGCATAACTCTGTAGGCAAATGCACCGAATTCACATACGAATGTTGTCTTTTCTGGTCTTCTTTGGCTATTGGTACTTGGTTGTAACCAGAGAATCTGTCTGTAAATGAGTAGCATTCATGTCCTATGATTTCATTCAAGATTTTATCTGCATAGGGTGTTGGGAATGGGTCTGTTAAGGTGACTTTGTTTAATTCTCTGAAATCGACACAAATCCTTAGCTTTGTCGAGTCATGTTTCTTTGGTTGTACAACCATTGGACTTTCCCATTCTTATTGGTCAATAGGGTATATAATTCTTGCTACAAGCATGTTATCAATCTCTTTCTTGACTATCTCTTTGTATTTATGAGCTAATTTATATAGCCTCTTCTTTATAGGTCGAGCATCAGGTTTAATGTTGATCTTCATTTCTCCCATTTCATGGACTAAACCTTTGATATCTTTGTAGTCTCTAGTGAATACATCCTGGAATTATTTTAGTAAGTTTAATATTTCAGTTGTTTGTTCTTCACTCCACTAATCGCCAATTTTTGCCATTTTTGGTCGATCATCGTTTGATATGTCAAATTCTTTAGTTTTCACTTTGGAATCTAACCATTCTGGTGCCTTGGTTTCATTGATTGGTCAAATCCATTATTTAAATTGTGAAAATGTAACAAGTAAGTCTACTGCAGTCATTTGGTCAGTATCTTCTTTGTCGGTTGTATAAACTTTAAGTATTGTGCAAATTGGTTTTGTTATTTCTGAATGGTATGATTTCCATCGAAAGATTTTCCCTTCCAAATTTTCATTTTCCATTTGCAGTCTTGTTGACTGTGGTATTGTCTTGGCTTCTATGTTATTATATGTTATTCTCGGTCGATCATAATTTTGTGTTAGAGTGTTGTTCCCGGTTGGTTCTATAAACGCTTTGATTTTTTTTGCAGTTTCAGCTAACTTTTCATTTTGTGGTATAAAGTTGAAGTCTTTGATGAAGTTATCTCTAAGTTCATGCCATTGAAATGTTTCACCTAGTGCTTCTTCCATTTTGTACCATTTGTTTGGTAAGTCAGATAGCGTCGATGGAAACAGGTGTGGCCATGTACGTTCATCTTTATACCCAAGTCTTTTCCACTCTTTTCCGCACATTCTTATGTGTTCTTTCGGGTCCTACCCCTGGATAAACATAGGTTTTTGGGTTTTTTTGGTTAGCCTTTTTCCTCCAAATCGTTCTACAAAGTAAGTCGAAGTTGTTGTCCATGTCTGCAATCTTGATTGATGGGTATCCCACCATTTAGCAGCTTGTCCTGTGAAGGTTTATACTAGGCTTTGTAGTCGGCCATGTTCACCAATGTTTTTAGATACTTGTTCTATATGCATAAATGGTGATTCTCTTTCTTTGCATCTTCAGATTTATTTGATACTTACATTTGTTTTTTTTAAGGTAGGGTATTCTCTTCTTTTCTTTTCAAATATTTTTGGGATGATGGAAACTAAGAAATATTGTTGGACTGGTTTCTCCTACACTGTTTGAATATTCCAACAACCTCTTGCTTATGTCTCGTATTTTTTGAATTCCCAATCATATAGCTCTACATCTGAGTTGTATCCTACTGAATCTTGATTGCCTAAGTGAAGCTCGCCATAGACATTGGGTTCTTTGTAGTCTTCATTATTTTTTATTTGATATAATTGTCGGATGTTGACTTCTTCATCCATAGGTTCTATCCAAGATTCTCCTTGGGATGGATGGATAGGTACTATAATTTTATGTAATTTCCCTTTTAGTTTTATCCTTTCCTTGTCTAAAGATATCGATGCTTTCATTTTTCTTCCCCAAGGTCGGCCTACTAAAGCTAGGAAGGAACTGGATCCTTCCTTGGGGTCAATAATTTCAAAGTCGACTTTGGTCGATATTCCTTTTATTGTCATATCGACATTTCTCCAAACTCTAATAGGTTCGATCAGACCTTGGTCAGCTAATTTGAGGTATATTCCTCACTCATATAGTCGAGGTCCACCCAATTTCTCTCAAGTGTCACGAGTCATAATGTTTACTTGTGAGCTGAAGTCAAGTACAACTTGTCGAACATGGTATCCTTCGATTTCTAGGTTGACAAGTGGGTTGGCATCACTTTTGTCCTTCTGGTTTAGACTGCATATGTTTTTTGTTTGTTTTACTGTATTATTATTATGCTTCATATTATACAGTAATTCAATGAATTGAGATACCACGTTATCATCTTGTACTAAATGTATTAATTCTTTAACTATGCTTTCTCAACTATCATCAACTTCTTCTTGTATAGAAAATTCTTTAAATATATTTGTTGTGTCATTATACAATTGTTTTTGTTTAGCTGGGTTACGGTAATCATTCTTTTCTTTTATTTTACTTATGCATGGATTATCATTCCTAGTTTTTGTCCCTTATCAGGTTACTATATGCATATTCTTTGTATTGATTACATCATGTTTCTGAATGCACAACAAGACATTAACATTTTTCCTTTTACTAATTTTATCAAGCATAGTAGGGAAATCCTCTAATGAGTGATCATCGACTCCACATCTAGTACAAAATTTTAAATTAGTTATGTCCTTGTATGGGCAGTTTGCAGATCGATACCTTCTTTATAGCAGGTAAAACACTGAATGGGCCGACGTGGTTGTTTTTTGTGATTCCTAGAGAATTGACCTCGACCTCCAAATCCCCCATGATGGTTGTTGAACTGACACTCATATCGACGGCCTTCATATCTTGGATTATTCAGTTTGTTTTGATCATTGCTTTGCTGGTTGTTATCGTTGTTCTGCGTAACTACGTTTTTCTGGTAGACTGCTTGGTAGTTTTATCAATTCTTTAAGTTTAAGTGGCAGTCGCCCATGGCGTGACTTTTTACTTCACAGATTGCACACCAAGATGCTTTGTATTTTTTCATGTTATACGACCAATCTTTCATTGTGTGTTATCCATGCTCTTGGCATATGTCACAGAAGCACTTTGTCTGAGCAAATCGAACGTCCTATCGACTTATGTCTTGTCGATAGTTATCTTTAACGTGTCCGGCCGTTGAGCATTTTTTCACTAGACATCCTGATTCTTAAGGTTCATCTCTTTCAATGATTTCTACATGATTTCTAGTTGATCTTCCAGTCTAGTATCCATGGGATATGCTGGGAAATATTCATCCATATCCACTTACAGAGCTTTGGTAAGCGCATCTTTGTACGTTTTAAACATCTCCAAGCTTATGTTCCTCCAAATCTTCTGTGATAGCCTACAAGGAACCACTGAATTAATAGTTGTTCATTAATTGCATAATCCAATTGGTTGAGGAGGTCTTTCCATCATTTTTCATACTCTCAGACAAACTCTGTTGGATTTTGAGATGTTGTTTTCAACTTTTTGGCTGCCAAATGTTTTACATCTGGAGTGTTAAAGAAAGACAAGAATTGCACTTTAATTTTTCTCTAGATGAGTGGGGATTTCTCTCGATATAGGTCATGTACCATGTTAGTGCTCTTTTCCTCAAGGCACTGGCGAACTGTGCCATTTGTCAATATTCAGTTGTAACCTGATTTGCCTCCCATGTTGACTCTTAGACGAACAAATTTCATTTAGGATCTTCATCACCCTCGTATAGAGGGATATGTGCTGATTTGTAACCCATGTTAGAATCGCTTTCGCTATCTCCTCTAGGAGGTGGCGGTGGTGGGGGTGGTGATGGGGGTAGTGGGATGTTTCTCTTTTCCCATTGTGCATATCTGTTGTCGACGAAACTTTCATTCCCCTCGGTCTTTTTTTTTGCCATTTCTTCTTCGACAAGAAATCAGTTCGGGTTGACTTCTCTTGTCGATGTCCAACTGCACTGATTTGTCTGCAAGTCCAACTATCCTTTATTTTCCAAAGCTATATCTGGAAGGGGGGTGGTTCCTTCATGTGTCAGGAAAAGTAAATGGATACTTCAATTGGAAAGGTGCACCTGAAGTGTGACCCAGTTTCCTTCCTCCGGTTGATGAATCACTATATGATTATCTTCATTTACCTCATCGTCTAGTCAGCTCCATATACCAAACTCACCAGATCTTAGTATTACATCTTCTTCAACAATGGCTTGCATCCTGGTACTCAGATTCATTGGAGATAGAGGTTTAATCTCCTAGGGAACTTCTATTTGGAGAGCTTCACGCTGCTCTATCCATAAGTCTTCTTCCATGGGTGATGCTTCTTCATCCATGCCTTCTTCCTGTCGGTCATGACCTGACTGTGGCGGATTTCTTTCCTGGTCTATCACCCTAGTATCCATTCCTCTTTGCAGTGCTATATCTCATTCTCTTCTTTCTTTTCTTCTTTTCAGCCTCTTCTCTCTTTCTACTTTCTGTAAATTCGTTGTACCTTTGTGTGTCACTCTTCATTCGATTTCCTTTTTAGGTTGACTTTTCATTACTGGTGATGGTATCTCCTTTTAGTTGACTATAATCCTCTTCACTTTACCACAACATATGACCAGCTACCCCCCCATAGCCCACATTATGCTTTAGAAATCTCAGATAGTTCTGTTTACTTGCTTAGGAAGCACTCCCACTCCCTTTTGGCAATGAATTTCTCCCACTTTTTCTGTTTCTCCACCCAGTTAAAATTTGGTGGTGGTTTGTGCAGTGGTGAATGAGGTTTTACAATATGACCCACTCCTTTTTCTATCAGGAATTTGAATAGTAGGGTCATTAGTGAGCACAGGAACTGCTCGGTAAGGTCTATATAGAATTTTTTTGAATGGTTTCTACCAAAGTTCTTTCTTCTATGGCTTGCTCCTCACAGAATTCATTTGTGATGTTTTCAAACCACTCCAACAGGTTTGTTCGTCCCCCTCAAATCAATTTCTCTAGCAACTCTTGGCCCTTAGTTGCTTTTGTCTTTTTCATCTAGAAGTTTTTTCAAAAGCTGGGGTACAGATTCTATGAACTTCTCATGAGTTTCCATGAAGAATTTCTCCTTCGCCTGAGCAGTGGTTAATATATTTCTTCTCACGTAATTCTGCAAATAATTTGCTATCTTATGGTCCCACCAGTTCTTAATCTGTTGTTCTAATATCATCTGCTTATAGTCATCTCAGATATGTACTACCGAAAATGGAACCATTCTTGTAATTTCATAGATCACAGAGGGTTACCAATAATACACATTGAATCATACTGACATAACAGACAAGAGATAAGAACATAGATATGGAATAACAAATTATATTATATCATGAGGGTCCATACAAACACAGAACTGAACTGATTTCTCATCTGGCTCAACAGCCTACTATATATGATTTACAAACAATTAGATATAACTACCTGTTGGTTCGGTCAACCGACATGACCTTACGCGGTCGACCTAATCTCTAATTAGTCATCTATTCAACTACTCAACTCACCAACTAGCTCCTCCAACAGCTCCTCAATCTCTCAGTAGCACTACCACCCCTGGGATGGGCATGATTCCCATAAGGAATAAGGAACACTAGCAAGCTCACACATAGCTAAGAATAAACCAAAACTCATCCAAGCCAACACAATTGGGTTTATCAGGATACAAACAAACAAGCCAATATACCACTGGGTTTATCAAGCTAATCATCCAAGCCAAGTAACTGATGGGTTTATCAGGCTGCAAAGGAGATGGAAATATTGAACAACTAAGCTAGTGAGCTCAACCACCAAGATATGGACACCTGCACTAGATCGGGCTTGCTCCTAAAACATCTACACACCCAAGACAAGGAAGCATCCCATTCTCTGCAACATAGTCCCTCAGGCTATGCCTTCCACTCTAGTGTTATTCAAGGTGTGCAAAGAAGAAAACCAGCCCCTCTAAATATATTTGTGAGGTCTCCTCCTACACTAGGTTTATCAAGCTAGTTCAGACCCAGTCCAACTCCAACCAGTTTAGACCAAGGAAAAATATGCACACACAACAAACCACAATGTCAACACAACAAAACAGTCTTCCACTCACTCCGTGATAGAGGAGACCATTGCACAACAACACTGACGATACCATAGATGAACAACTCTTTCTCATAACATGGTTGAGGATGGTAACAATAGGCGAACAACCCAGAATGAAAAAATGGTTATGCAAATAGGATGAATGGACAGCACACATGCATAAGATGAAATTGAGAATGATTAGAATCCACCACAATGTTTTGGGTGAAATCTAAATGATGGACTGCGCATGCACCATGAGGAAAGAGAAACTGAAAACATTGAAGGATGGATGATCAAAATGTCTCGTCACTCCCCAAAATGTGAGGGAAGATGAAAACATGAGTGCATGAGGAGAAATGGGCATACCTTTTCTCGGTGTTTTCTTTTGACACATGGATTTTCCCCCATGGATTAATTTTAAGCATTCTCCCTTGCCATTCCTTAGGAAATCATGCCCCCATCTCATTATTTGTTGCATTGACATAGCTAGTTGTGGATTTTTAATTAAATTGCATATTTATATGTTGTCCAAAATTATATATTGTGCTTGACTTAGCACCATAAACCATAGTAATCAACCTTGATCACCTATACACAAAACATCAATCAATGTCAGGGCCTTGGCCTTGAGCTCCTTGCCATGATTCCATACAATATTTTCATCATATATGTTTAATGCAAACGGGGTCAAAACCGAGGTGTTACGGGTGCACCTAGCATGAAGGACGAGAGCACTGACCTTCCTAGAGAGGAAAAAAGGCAGAAAAAACCTCAGCATCAATCTAGTTTAGCAGAGAGAAATTTGGGGATTAGGAAAAGGGTTAACACATGGCTTAACATGGAAAGATTTCATTGTAACAGAATGCCCCCCAAAGCATGAAGTTAGAGGAATATGATAGGTGAATGCTTTGCAAAGTGAAGAAATCTAAGGCAAGGATGTTGGCTGGAAACTACTGCAGTATGACTGACTCAAATATCAAATGAATCATAACATGGTTGTCGACAAATACAATGCAGATCCATGGTAGTAGAGACTGACTAAACACAATCATGGCTACTAGACACAAGTGTAGATCAATGATGAGATGATAACATAGCCACGACCAATACAAAGTGGATCCATGTAATATGAATAAAAACAAACTCCATCGTAACCTGGGTGAATATATCTGACAACCCAGGGTCTTCAAGCCGAACCCGCAATGATACGAATCTAACCATGTGATTACAAGGTCTTGACATCGAACGTGGTAGAAACCACTTGATTACTAGTCAATGATGTAAATTATTAACAAGCACAAGGGAAATCACCATTGATGTCAATGATTCCCAAGGTATCTCAGTACATACTATCGAATGTGAATAAAGGACTTGGAGTTGAACACTCGATGAGATCTTTCAATCAAGAGCCAATGATGTAAACTCACGTTGAAAGAGAGGTAACCTACCATTGAGGAATGTAGGACCAAGGTACTTGTCTTGGTTTCTAAGTCTAATTCCCAGGTAAGGAGTTGAATTCGGCAAGAATAGACCCGTCGAAGGAGGGCCATGATGAATCCCCCATCATCGACATGAAACACGATCAAAGATGTTTTGGAGTAAACCGAACAACAGAGTGATATATGAGACTGACTTAGAGATGACCAACATGATAGAAGGTAAACTAACTGCGGATAGTGAAAGGATGACCAAATTTTTCTTCAACATGGGAATGGCATGACTTGGAAATATTGACACGAGAATGATACCAATCCCCAAATTAAACTGATGGTGAGAGTATTCTTGGACAACTCAAATGAGTAATAAGACTTTAGAAATAAGTAGGACTTGAAGAAAAATGGATTACCCAAGTATTGAAATGCATATGCAAATGAGTGCCATGTTCAAGAGTGACTATATACTGCCATAACAAAATACAAACTCTTTCCTTAATTTCCCCATCATCGACACGATGAGTGCCTCTTTTTCATTTTTACGAGTGCAAAGAGGGTAACAAACACTCGTTATAGCTCATCAAATGATGAGTCCATTCCCATATGTTTTATGAACCTGCGAAATGAGGGGTTCATTCCCAGAAAAGGGTCCTTCATCATTTAATTTTATGAGTCTGATGAAAGTAAACTCATTTGTCATTTCATGTTTAGAGAGTCTGAAATGACTAAGAAGACTCCAAAAGTTCCTTTTTTGTAAATAGGCCTAATTGGTCCAAAAAGGAGATAACCTACCACCGAGTAGTAGACCGTTCTGATACTTTTACAAGAATGAACATAACAAGTTGGCTTGGCAATATGTTTATGTTTTTAAGGAGACTAAAAAGAGCATAAATATAACTCCATAATGGGTTATATTTTTCATAAGCCAATTTTTACGGGTCTGAAAAAGAATAAAAGTATACTTGATACCTCTTCCCTAACTTTTTAACGAGCATGACAAAGGTATAAAATGCACTCAGAACCTTTTTCATGTTTGAATCGAGAGCATGAAAAGGCGATAAAGTAAGCTCAAACCAATTTTCATGTTTTAACCAGAGCACAAAAAAATGAAAAGTAAGTTCAAACAACATCTTACTGTTTTTAACGAGGTCAAAGATAGATTGAAAGAATGCTCAAGGTATCTGCTTCATTTTTTAACAAGCTTGGAACAGAAAAAGAACTATGCTCAAGGACATCCTTTTCATTTTTTAACAAGCTTGACACATACTGGGAACTATTCTCACAAGAATCTATTTCATTTTTTAATGAGCTTGACATAGAATGGCAACTATGCTCACAACATCTATTTCATTTTTTAACGAGCTTGACATGGAAAAGGAACTATGCTTGTGGGCATCTGTTTCATTTTTTAACGAGCTTGACACAGAATAGGAACTATGCTCACAAGGAAGTTCTAAGCCAACATGATGTCCATAGGTTGGTGGGTTTACCCCTTACATAAGAATCTAGTGACTTAACTCCAGTATGATGTCCAGAGGATAGATCCATGCCCCCCATTTTTCCTATGATGGGAAGAAGCTAACTAGAATGGGAAGGAACCACAAGAACATGCGGGACATTCAGGGAAGTCTAATAATGAAGAGTCATACAATGATCAGGTTCAATGAAGGAAATCTGATCAATGGTCATAATATTCCCATCATGGGAAAAATACATCACTCAAAAGAGTGTGGACACTACAATTTTCATGGCATAAACATAATCACACCCAAGGAGCAAATTAAAATCTAAGGGACCTTTGACTACCATAACATTGATACAGACAGTTTTTCCTTCCAAATTAATGGGTAGCTCAAGAAGGATCCCTAAAGGTGTTGTAGGTCTTTGATTAAAATCCAGTATCTGATCGGTAGCTAGAACAAGCAGAGGAAAACCTATGTTTTTCCGAGCAATAGAGGATAGAATGCTAACAGAAGCCCCTTCTTCAACAATAGTGCAGAGTATTATCTTAGTAGTAATTTTCCCAACTATCTGGAAAGGAATACTAGAATGAAGGTGAGATTCTGTTAGGTTAATCCAGTCAAAGGAAATAAACTCACTACTTGGAGAGGGTTTTGTCGAAAGAGACAAAATTTCCTCTTGCATAGAACAATCAAAACTAACTACGAAAACTTCAGCTGAATGGTTTTCACTATTGATTGGATAAGAGGGACAAGAGAAAGACTATGTCGAAAGGACTACTGCAGTCTCAACACTCTTTGACGAAAGAGTGGGATCGACTAGAGATGACATCAACTCGACCACTTTAACTTCACTCTCCAAAGAAAGAGTGGGATCAACTAAGGATGGAATTGGATCGACCACTTCAACTTCACTCTTCAACGGAAGAGTGGGATCGACTAAGGATGGAATTGGATCGACCACTTCAACTTCACTCTTCAACAGAAGAGTGGGATCGACCAAGGATGGACTTGGATCAACTGCTTAATCAACCAAAGGAGTGTCAAGGGAAAACTTACAATAACCAGTTGGAAGCTGTTGTTGAGGAATAGTAATATCTTCCAACAAATTTGAAGCTTCATCCATGCAAGTACAAATGTATGTTTTTTGCATATCCTTACATAGCAAGCAAGGATATCTAACCTTTCCTTTTCATCTCTTAACCAAAGAGTCACTGGTTGACGGGGAATCATCAACATGATGATTAGAGACTGACGACACAGGATGTTTAAACCACACTTCTGACACAAGGGAAATACCAGGACAATCCTTGAGGAGGTGATCACCCTTATAAATTCTAGGAGGGAACTTAGGTATATGTGAGCAAAAAATAGGTAAATCAATACTCCCAACATGATGATCAGTTGCTAGTGGCCTTCCAACATGATTATAAGAGGTTGGAGCTATGAACTTCTCCTTAGTGTTCTTCTTCTTAGCCTTCATTTTTGTCTTCTTCTTACCCGCCCTTTTAGTAACATTAGAGTTTTCAATAGGTGAAGAGGAAGAAAGAGAAGTCAATTCAAAATTCAATGAAGAAGGAGAAGGATTAATATGAGGTTGATGCTCATGTGGTAAATGACCAGGATCCGACGCAAAGGATGCATTTGGTATGACAGGATTGGAGAATAATCCTATAGTCAATCCAAGAAGGTTCAAAGTGGCCATGAAAGGAGGACCAACAGCTCCACAAGGGCAAGATACAAAAGACATACCCTAAAAAGGGTTCTCTTGAATGGTGGTCCAGAGAAAGTCTCCCATATCTGAACTCTCTAAGAATCTCTAAAGTACTACACAATATCAAACACTAATCAAGTCTAAAATCCACAAGAAAACTATGTGAATAGGATTGGATCAAAAGTCGGGACTCTCGTAGGATTATCAAGGCTTCACAAATCTGTGATGCCAAGATGGCCAAAAGGTTAACTCAGTTGGTCACAGGAATCCTAAGAGGGTCTCCCAATATACACTAGGTATGGGGGAGATCTAATCTGTAGTGGTGCTCTCTAATGCACAACCGTTCGACAAGGTCCCTCTGATATACAATGAAGTATGTGAAGTACCTTTTGATATACCTCAAGGGTGCATGAAAGACCATTCGATATATCGACAATACGTGGAGGAACCACTCAGCCCCTGGGATGCAGTGCAGGAAATAAATGACATCTGTCGCGCTTAACGACACTGAAACACATCACTAACTTACACACAATTACTAAATGATTTTAAACCTAAGCTAACGTTAATTTTATCTTGAGCGATTAAGTGGATGAATGATGTGCAGACAAGAAATGTAAAAAGAATGGAAATCCTAGCTACATGAAAATGCACATTTCTCTTTCGATGAAAGCTACCTAAGGTAGGGAAAGAGTTTTCTGTTAAAGAAGACAAAAATTAGAGATTTAAGAAAACCAAGTTCTAGTCAAAGCCAACTATGAAGCTTCAAAGAATAACATCAATGACAATTCTTGAAAATAAATATGGATTCATACACACTCCTAGGGGGTTCTGGGGGGTGGGTCCACCCCCCCAGCTTGAGGGTTTTTGAGGGTTCGAAGCGTGAGCCCCCGAGAAAAAAATTTGGCTTCTTTTTTTTTTGCTTCTCTTTTGATTGAGTTTTCTCTTGAAACAAACATGAATCTAAACAATAAAGAAAGGGATAATTCTCTTTTCATATCTACAAACAAAAAATGAAAGAGTATATAGAACACTCCATTATTCATAAATCAAAAGGAAGATAACAAGCACCCAAACAACTCCAAAACAATCAAGAATTGCTCCAAAACAACGAAAATGTAACAAAAAATAAATGACTAAGGGGGGGAAGGGTTTGGATATCATATCTGATTATCAAAACAATAGGAATGGCAAGGAAGAACTAATAGGTGGAGGATTGAAATTTCCTACCACAACCAAGTCATTCACTTGACTAGTAAAGCATCCCAAAATCAACAAAATCAACTCCAAATAGAGATAATGCTGGGTCTAGAGGGTGCATGACTATCACATGAAACCTGAAAACCAAAATCCATCAAACCAAAACCCAAAAATGAAGGAAAATAAATCTAAAAACTAAGTTTCAAAGGGAGGCGCACTTTCTTGTATTGCACCAAAGCGCCTAAGAGGGGTAGGAGAACTTTCTCCACTGCAAAAGAGTGCTTGTAAGGGGACATGCACACCTACAACACTACAAAAGAGAGCCTATGAGGGGAGGATGCAGCTACAACACTATAGAAGAGCACCAACGACACACTGTCTCTTAAGGAAAAGAGCACCTATAGAGCCAACACTTATGACACTAAAAAATGATACCGTCAACACTCTGTCTACACAACCCAAGTGCGCTGGTGGAGAAACAGATAAGGTAAAAGTCATATTTCCTATGGAAGAAGGGAAGAAGGTTTGACAGTTATCCAAAGAGCATCGAGAGGATACAATACACTCTTCAAAGATCAAATATACAGGAGGGATGGTCTCTAGAGGCTAGCAAAAGGATTGATAAATAGACATGAAATCAGAAACAAATGAAATCAGATCTATTTCGATCTCCAGTATGGTCGCCAAATTTGTTATTGGATAAATCTACTCAAGCAGACTCAAGCCAGATCTCCCTAGTCCAAGTGCATCTAGAACAAAACAAATACATAATACAATCTACTTTCCCAGATCAATAAGAAATGAAAAGCAACAGATGGATCACATACCTGAAATATGCAAATCCTCTTCTCTCTTTGTAGAACCAAGCTCCAAAATCTTCAGATCTACAGCTGCAAAACCATGTAAATCAAGTGGAAACAAGAAAATAGTACATGTGTATCCAAACATGAATTTATCTAAGCTAACTATTAAGGAAGAAATCTCTAAACATTATTAACACAATAATTTTTATGGAAAGATATTTGTATTAATGTAATCAAGGAGATACATAGAATTACATGAAAGAAGGAATGCCACAACCTAGCCTTAATGCTACAACCTTCCATCCAAAAATCCAAGCCAAGCCTCCAAATCAAGATAATAACCTCCCAAATGATGATAGGGATCAACTAGAAATTCCGCCAGCATAAGAGTGCCATAGTCCTTTCTCTCTTCTAAATGGACAGAGGGTTTAATTTATAAGGTTAAAGGGACATAGTAGGTTCAGGATTAGGAGGAGGGATCTAAGGGATCTTTCCCATAGGTTAGGAACCAAATTCCGCCTCACCTAAATGATAGGGATAGACCTCCACATCATCCACCCTCGAGAAAGGTCTCAAAATTCGGGTTTTTCCCTCTAATGACCACCAGAGCACTTTCCATGAAGGGAAAGAACACCGTCGGTGCACCTGACAGTGGGACACAGAGAACTGGCATCGATGCACCTAACATAAAGGGAAAAAATTCCTTCGATGCACCTAGCATGAAGGACAAGAGCACCGACCTTCCTAGAGAGGGAAAAAAGGCAGAAAAAACCTCAGCATCAATCCAGTTTAGCAGAGAGAAATTTGGGGATTAGGAAAAGCGTTAACACATTGCTCAACATGGTGAGATTTTAGTGTAACAATCTCAAATTCTCTTCATGATCTTCCTCATTCTTATAATAAATAATAATTTCATCAAGGAAAACAAGAACAAACTTGTCGAAATACTTGTTGAAGGCACTATTCATAAGGCACATAAATGTAGCTGGTGCATTTGTGAGACCAAATGGGACCACTACAAAATCATAATGTCCATAACTTGTTCATAAGATTGTGTTATGAATGTATTCATCCTTGATTCTCACCTGATGGTAGACAGACCTCAAGTCATTCTTGGAAAATACCTTTGCTCCTCTAGTTTGATCAAATAGGTCAGCAATCCTAGGCAAAGGATATCTGTTCTTCACAGTGGCTTTGTTTAGTTGTCTACAATCAATACACAATATGAGTGTACCAAATTTCTTCTTCACAAATAGAATGGTTGCTCCCGAAGGAGACACACTAGGCCTGATATACTTCTTCTCCAATAACCATTGCAGTTGCATCTTCAACTCTAGTATTTCTGGTGTACTCATCTTGTAGGGTGTCTTGGACACTAGTGCTGCTCCTAAAACAAGTTCAATTGTAAAATCAGTGTCCCTCTTTCGAGGAATACCTGGAATCACATAAGGAAAAACATCCCTGATTTCTTTCAATATAGGATAGTCCTCCAACCTAATAGTTTTGTTGTCTGCTACCTCCACCACATGCGCTGCATACACTCTACAACCCTTCCTACAAAACTTCTTCAACTGCATTGTTGAAATTTGACTCGCATAAATCGCCTTTGGAATTCCTCTTACAACTATTGGGTTCCCTTCTTCATCCATGCATTCAAAATTTTTATTATAGCAGTCAAGATTTACCCTGTGAGCTTCTAACCAATCCATTCCAATGAAAACAGCATAGGAACCAAGTGGTAGAACATTCATTAGAGGAAATTTCAACTCAAAATGGGCCTTTTAACTTTAACTCAAATTCCATGTCATCATGTGTTAGCCAATGAAATTGCTTTAAATTTGAAATACCATATAGGTCTTAAACACCTTTTTAATATAAATTTGGGGATAGGTATCATAAAAAAACTACTTTTTTTGTTTGCATTTTTGACATATCTCCCCGTGTTTTTACTCAAATTTCGATCGGGAGAGCTCATTGGATGCGGAATTAAATTCTGCATCCAACAAGTACCCACTCGCAATACTTTTGACAGACCCTGCTACCCCAAAAACAAGAAATACCTGAAAAACATGATGATGACATCATCATCATGTTTTTTCAGGTATTTCTTGTTTTTGGGGTAGCAGGGTCTGTCAAAAGTATTGCGAGTGGGTACTTGTTGGATGCAGAATTTAATTCTGCATCCAATGAGCTCTCCCGATCGAAATTTGAGTAAAAACACGGGAAGATATGTCGAAAATACAAACAAAAAAGTAGTTTTTCTCTTTTCTTCCTCCAAAATTAATAAATATTATTTTATTATTTTAACTATTATTTTATTAATTTTTTTTAGGAGGCCCATTTTGAGTTGAAATTTCCTCTAATTTAGATCTACACAAGTGACCAATTCATTCATCACCAATGCACATTTCTCTACCACTTCACTAACCTTTCTCTTAGTTCTAGTGGCTATCTTAACTAACCATGATTTTATATGCTTTACTTTCTTAAAAGCACAAATCTCCACTATTCTAAGAGCAATGTAACTATGAGTAGAACCAGGGTCAATCAAAATAGAAACAAATTGCTCAATAATCTTATCTACAACTTCAACCACAGTTGACTAGTGATCTACCTAGCGGTCCTCTATTGCTGCATAGATACTAGGGGCGACCCTTGCTACTTGACCCATTGTTTCTGCCTCTTGAATGTTGTAATCTAGCCTTGCATTCTCATTCTCAAGTGGACAGTACCTACGCATGTGGGGTCCTACACGTTTCCAACATTGGAGTGGTGCTCTGTTCTATTCCAATCTCTGGGCTCTTCTCCCACCACTCTAGCTAGTTGCTTCTCAACTTGGGATGGTTGCTTCTGTCAATTCCTAAAGTTAGAAAGCTTGAAACCTTTTTTCCTTTGGTCGTAGTTCTCATTCTTCTTTTACTTCCATGTCTTATGATAATAATTTTTTCTTTTTCTTTTCTCATAGCAATACTTAGCTTTCGTTATTGCTTCTTTCATAGTTCTAGGTTCATAAAACTCAATTCTGTCTTTGTAAGACTGAGGAAATCCACTCAGAAAATGCTGGATTTTTAGTTTTTCATCTTTGATGTACCTGACATACCTCAACAATTCCAAGAACTTGTTTGCATACTCTTCCATGGTCTGCTGTACCAATCTCAGCTCATGGAACTCTTTGATCTTATCATCATAGTACATGTCAGAGAGGTACTTGTACTTGAAATACTTTTGGAACTGTTTCCACACAATATTCCTTTCATTAATCTCCTTCACTTGCCTGAAGTGCTCCCATCATATGGATTCTCTTCCTGTAAAGTTGAAGATGGCTACCCTAGCATTCATATTTCCTGAATAGTATTGGACTTGGAAATATTTCCTCACCCCAAGAAGCCAAGCTTCAATTTCTTGACCATTCTTTATCTCACCATTGAAGGTAGGATTCTTTTTCTTCTTAAATTCATTGTGTGAATGGTTTTGATAGCGCTTCTTTCTCTTATTCTCGTGAGAAGAAGAACTTGAAACATTAGTGGATCCTTCAGAGTCAGATGACCCACTAGGAGATATCTTTCTTCCTCTAGAAGTGCTCTGACTTCCTTCTGGTCTCACTTTCTAGTCCCCAAAGTTCATTTGCCTTTGAATGTCTGTCAAACTATGTAGCATGGATGCATTCTGTTGATTCTGCTCCTCTGGCGCCTAAACCAATCTTTCATTTTCTGCCTTGTGACTTTGCATCTCCACCCTTAGGCTTCTCATGGTGGTGAAAAAATATGGAGGGGTATCTTGATGTAATGTCACCTTTTAGAAACTTTTATCCAAATTACCAATTCTTCAAGTCTTTCACAATGTACTCAAATTCATCTTCTTACAACTCTAGTTATATGGATTCAATTGATTCCAAAATTCCTCCAATTTTTTTCAAAATTTGTGAGGAAGGTATTGAGGGGTTATGGGACATAATAGCACATATATCATACATATCATCAACTTATATACCCAACCATGGTCTACAATTTTCATGGGAATAAGTTTCGGGACAATACTAGTCAATTTCGGAGGTGGAAATCCCCCCACGGTCCTGGAACAAATCTCTTCACAACACTGTACAACCTTCATTGATGGTGGGTATGATAATTGGATAAATTATAAAAATTAATTAAAGTATATTTGAAGCATCATATGTGGTTTTGGGTTTGAATAGGTATCCAATAGAACTGCATGAATTTACTAGTAATTTTGAGGTTCCAACCCCCAATGGTAGATGATTCCAAATAGCTCCAAATGCTCTCGAACTATACCAGAAGGTGTATGAGTGATATGATAACTTAGTTATAATTCTAAAGGGTGTATTATTTCCTTCCAATTAATTCTGCAAGTCTATATCAAATTCTGAATAAGATAGATGCTTTAACTAGCAATTTTGGGTTCAAATCCCTACCGAGTAATTGTCGGAATGGCTTCCCAAATGTATAGAAACTCACTCAAATTATCAAATTGAAGTAGGGGATGTGTATAATACATTATATAATACTCATATTAAGAACCAATATAAATCCCATGGTTGTTATCATGTCCTTCAATCAGATATAAAAAACTAGTTTTGGACCCTTGGGGAAACGAGATGTAGTTTGGTCCAAATGATATTAAATTCAAACCAATGGCTACAAATTCCTAGTTACTGACCATGAAACCAATATTATACATTAATTAAATCTAATTAATTCATAAATCATCAATGGTGCACACATATGTTCGATTCCATCAAGGTTGCAAGAGTTTACAACAAGGTATTGGGGAAATTGCACTGTTTCTTTAATATTGGCCAATAATACATGATGTATATTGGAATTTTTACCTGAGATATTTCTTAACTTTAAATAAATATAAATTACATCATATTACAAAATACTGGAGAAATATAATCGCCCTCAAAGAGATGAATATCTCACCAAGTGGGCCTCACTCCATAGAGCTGAAATATGGTGACAAAACTTGAGATGAATGGAAGAAGAAGATTATATTGAGATGCCCATGAGAATATTGTAGATTTAAACTGTAAATTATGACTCCATTTAATCTCCTTGAAATACCTTAGTGGCCTCTCCAAATCACCAATTAGGATGGTAATCTTTCACCCTTGAAATTGGCTAAGGCAAGGAACTAGACATCCACTAGCTCTCTCTTCACAAACCCAAATTAATCAAATGATCAAAAAGATTATTATCATGGGTGATACATGTATTTTATAAACATTATTGGTGTTCTAAGTTTCCAAATCCATCCATAAACAAAATCCAAGTTGAATTGGTGTGGCTTCTCATGCTATGTCATGTGGCATCTTTCTTCACCTTCCCTCTTCTCCAAAATTTGAGTAGGAGCCTCTTGTCCTTCTCCAACTCTGAAATTAGACCTCTAAGATGCTCTATTTAGGCCTGTCATATCATTATGTTAGTATTTCAGACTTCATATTTGACATGTGTCATAACTGTCATAGAATCTCCATCATTGGTGTCATAGATGTCATAAATGTAAGGGGATTCCATCTTTGCCACTGGTGAAAATATTTCATTATAGTCAATACCATGTACTTGTGAGTATCCCTTGGCTACCATTGTTGCCTTATATTTTAAATTTGAACAATCAGTAGCAATCTTAGTCTTGAAAACCCACTTACATTGAACTAGCTTCCTCCCTGGGGGAAGATCAACCAGTTCCCAAGTGTTGTTCTTCTGGAGCGAGCTGAATTATTCTTTCATGGATGTTTTCCATATTGGATCATGTTCTGCATCTTCATATGTCTATGGGTCTGATTCAAACATCAGATAGACCTTCTCAGAAAATAGGGGATCTTTCACACAAAGGGCACTCTCAAATTGAGATCTAGTCCTCCTAGTGTCATTAGGATTTCCAGCTAGTTCCCCAGCTGCATGAATGGTGTTTGTTGCCCATTTTGGTCTTGTAAGACTATTAGAATCTACAATTAAATCATCATTCTTAGACATATCAGAACCACCAAACTCATTAGTCTCTTCACTTACAATCAATGGTTCTAGTGGTGAAGAGGACTCTCCAACGTCAACTGTTGCTAAAGGCTCTTCTTGGAACTGAACACTTCTTTCAATGAAAGCTTTGTTAGTGCTCAAGTTGATCAGCTTGTACCATTTTTAATATTTAGAATACCCAACAAATAGGTTCTCTTGGATTTGGGGCTACAAATCCTCTCTCTTTTCGGTTGGAATTCTAGCCCAAGCCTTTGAGCCAAAAATCCTGAAATGGGTCACATATGGCTTGTGCCCACTCCAAGCTTCGAAAGGAGTCATACCATCAAGATACTTATGATGCACCCTATTTTGAATGTAGGATGCACAGTTTATAGCCTTGGCCCAAAAATTTGGTGGAAAATTCTTAGCCTCCATCATGCAGGTTTCCATCTCCTTCAGTGACCTATTCTTTCTCTCAGCAACACCATTTTGCTGTGGTGTGTAAGGGATCGAATGCTGCATCTGAATACCTTCATATTTACAATACTGAATGAAATCAGACTTGACATACTCACCACCATTGTCAAATATGAGGATCTTGAGTTCCCTCCCAGACTGGTTTTCAACCAAGGCTTTAACCACCTTGAAGAGGTCAAAAACTTCAGACTTATGCTTTAGGAAGTGAACCCAACAATACCTGGAAAATTCATCTATGAAGGTTAGTGCATATTTGTCTTGAATCATGGACATATGAAGGAATAGACCAGCAATGTCACTATGGATAAACTCAAGAGGTGCAGAGGTTCTCTCATGACTAGCTCTCTCGTATTTGTGCTTTGGGTGTTTTCCTAGGATACAACCTTGACAGACTCCCTTAGAAAACTTGATCTTTGGTAACCCTATGACCATATCATTTTCACTCAAATCAGAAAGATACTTGTAGTTAATATGGCCAAATATTTCTTGCCAAATATTTCTTGCCTCATTAGCATGAATCAGAAGAGCAGAGGGGTTTGAGTAGGGTAGAAAATGGGAAAACATGTGTACCTTCGAAGTGTGACCAACAACACCTTTTGCTATGACTGAACTATTCGAAATCTCTATGATTTCAACATCATAAGGGAAGAACATGACCTTCTTTGGAGACTCAATGTGAGTCATCTAATACATTGAAAAGAGATTAGAGGCAAGACCTGGAACATACAACACATTATTGAACTTACCATGGTCAAGATCAATCCTTCCCTTCCCCAAACTATCAGCGAGAGAGTCATCTCCCAAAACTATTGGTGGACCTTTCGACATGTCAAGAGAGGAGAATGCCTATTTTGTCAAAACCATATGTCAAGAATATCCAGATTCTATGATGAAGCTAGGTGAGCTTGATGTGATAGCAACCAATGCATGTACTCTTTGTCTGTCCTTTGAATTTGATCCTCCTTCCCTCTTCTTTGAGCAATCCAGAATGGAGATTTTATTCTTCCCCAGGAGTTAGGTCAACATGTCAATTTGGTTTTTCATATAAGAGCTCTCAGGATGATAGCCCTTACTGCAGTATGCACACTTGCTCATTTCTCCTTTATTCTTCTTCTTCTATCAGTTCTTCTTGGAACCTTGGGGCTCTTTGTAACACCCCAGTTTTGACCCCGTTTGTAATAAATGTATATGATTTATATATTGTAATTAATCGTGGTGTGGAGCTAAAGGTAGAAGCCTCACCATCGACTTAGCATTTAATGTTCCATCGATTAAAATCATTGCTGATGGTATATCTTGGTATCCGGCACATTATAATTTTGGCATCATGTAAATATGCATTTTAATTAAAAATAAACCCCAACCAGCTATGTCAATGCAACCATAATGAAAAGGGAATGATTTTCATAACGATAAGGAAGGGAAATTATTAAACCTTGAGCCAAAGGGGAAAATCCAAGTGTCATTTGATAAACCCTTTTAGCTGTCAAGCACCTTTTTGTCTTACTCACCTTTCCGTTGTCTCAATCAGTCAACTACCACATTAAATCCTCTGATGTTAGTTGGGAAGTTATTGGTGGGTAGTGGTGTGTGGTAGGATTGTCATTCCTTGTCCACATGTACACTCCACCAGTAGACTTATTAACCCTCACGTGGGAAAGGAAAGCACCACAACCCCATTCTTCATTGTTTCCTCACGTAGAGAGATGGGAGAGCCATTTTCTGGCATTCACAATTTTCCTGTGTATGTGCCATTCACGTTTTGGATTGTTGTGGGTTCTCATTTACGATTGGGGTTCTTGGACATTTTATACTCACGTGCAGGCTTAGAATTCACCTCCATGTGGATTTTTTTTCCTTCCTCACACAGCTGAGAAATCAATTGTCATTGGTTTCCCCATGATTTTGGGTTCATTTACATTTTTTGGTTTCTGTGGGTCCCTATTGAGTCTTTTTGGCCATGATAGGGCCAAGAATGACTCAAGAATCAAATTTCCCAGTCATGACTATGTATTACCTAAATTGTCACCTCGATTGTTGTCTGGTGTTTGATTTTCTTCCCCAGAGCTGTGAATTTCTTGTTTGGCTGTGTGTATGTAGTGGTTGGTCTTTGGACTATGTTGGAGTGGGAATGAAAGCTTGGTATGCTTGATAAACCTGGTGTGTTTGGGAGCCACATAGATAGAGCTAGTGGGCTGGCTTTCTTCTCCACAACCCTTAAACAGCACTGGAAGGGAAGTCAAGGCCTTGGGGACTATGTACCAGAGAAGGAACTGATTCCTTGTGTTGGGTGTGTGTGGGTGTCCTAGAAGTCAGGCTAGCTTTGGTGTAGGTGTCCTTAGCCCTTCAATGATCCCACCAGGTTAGAATTCATATTTTCCCCATCTCCCTGATGCCCTAATAAACCCAACTGTGTTGGCTTGGCTGATTTGTGTACCTTTGGCTATGTGTGAGCCTAATTAGTTCGTTACTCCTTGGGGAATCATGCCCAGCTCGAGGGTGGTAGTGTTGCTAAGAGATTAAGGAGCACACTGGCCTATGGTTGGATGGAACGTTGCAGCGATGTAGCTGGTTGCGAGACAAGTTCTTCATAAGATAAGTATTCATGTGTTCAATCTCTGCAATCATATTTGATGTTTAATGAATTATGATGAACATGTTGAATGCTTGAATGTATGTTTTGCTTCCATTGTATGCTGAATAATTATGCATCTCTGCATGTTTTACTTCAAAGCATTTCAGTTTTTATGTATGTACATGTTCATGGGGATAACTGCCTAGATATTTAATGGTATACTAGCGTTGTCTTTGCCAGTTGGAGGGTCGGGGATGTTACAGTGTGGTATCAGACCTCATGTTGCAGCATGGGCCTCAATGGGCCATGAAGAATCTGTTACAGATGCAAGTTACCCTCTACGCAACAAGGGGAAAAATGAGAAATCAAAGAAAATGACAAGAAATTTCAGAAAAAAATTTCTAAGTATGAAAATTATCGGTTGGCTTAGGCTGAAGCCCATCCGATACGTCAGATGAATTAGCCAGAAGCTCATATGATACACCGGATAACCTAGGTGAAAGTCCACCTGACAAGGAATGGGCGGAAGGAAAATATTGAAAATTTGTCCAAGTTTGAAATTTGTCAGTTGTCTCAGCTGAGAGGAGCTGAGGGTCTTGGCTGAGAGGAATCGACGGTCTCGGCTGGGTTGAGCTGAGACATAGCCGGCAAGGAAACTGAAGAGAGAAACCTGAAAATTTTTCAAAATTTTTTGAAGTGTCAAAATCATCGAAAAGTGTTCGTTGAAGCAGAGATGAAGTTCTCGGCTAGGAGAAGCTGAAGGTCTTGGCCAGGCGGAGCCGAGGTGTCGGCAAGGCTCGCCCGAAGGATGATGAAACATAGGAAAAGGATAGATGATCAAGTAGCTGATATAGCAACAGAAGAAAGAGGAAGGTAGGATGAAAAATTCAAATTTTTTTATAAGTACAGGAAATCTCGGAAAAAAATAGAGGATTGGTCAGCTGATGTGTATCGGAAGCTAGAGGAATATCAGTCTGAAACATTGGAAGAAAATAGAGGATTGGTCAGCCGATGTGCGCCGGAAGGCAGAGGAATAATTATTCGATGTGCATCAGAAGATAGATGAAAATCAGTCCGCTGACGTATTGAAAGCTGTCAAATGGTGATCCGATACATCGGATGGCTAGTTGGGAAGGGATCCGATATGACAAAAAAAAAACAAATTTTGAGTTTTCAGTGGGATTTTTCACCGTATTTCAGTAGGTTTCTAGTGGATTTAGAGTGCTGAAAAGGAGGAAAATGGCAGTGATATTATGTGCCATATTGTGCAAAAATCAAAGATTTACCAAAAAAAAAAAAAACGAGGGCACTGCCCTCGACCCGCCCTGCAGTGGCCCCCTTGATAGTCATTCTTTGAGGAAGAAAATTCTGTGTTTTGGGCAAAATTGTGATTTTATGATTTTTCCAAGAGAAGGTAAGTAATTCTAATTTGTATAAATGTTATGCAGCTAACAGTTGTGTTACTAACATGTTTGCAAAATTATAGTTACTTTCAAGGGCAGTGTTCCAGGTAGTGTGGTTTGGTAAAGTAAGTTTTGGTTCAGCCATGAGAACCCATGATGGATATGGTGCTCGAGATTCCTACGAGCATGCGCAAGATGCTATGGGAGAAAATGTTCGAGTTGGAAAAGATGACATAGAGTCTAATGGAAGGAGATTCTAAGAGACAATACCATATATTGCAGCCACCATGAGAAGCTTGATAAAAGCCCAGGAAGAGCAGCATCAGTTGAATGCTTCTATGTTATAGAGTTAGACAGACTTGCAAAGGAATATAGACTTTGAACATGGTACAGTAAAAATAGAAGGAGGTAAGAGCAGTACCAGGAGAAGAAGAAGGATTTCTAGTAGATCATCTGATTTCGAAGAATCCAGTGGGGATTCAAACTCCTCTTCTCATAAGGGAAAGAGAAACAAGCACCAAAGGGATCGCTCTCGGGATGAATTTAAGAAGGCTAAAGGGATCACTCTTGGGATGAATTTAAGAAGGCTAAACCTTCTACATTTGATGGTGAGGTAAAGACTGGACAAGAGGATGAAGCTTGGCTTCTTGGCATAAAGAAGTACTTCCAAGTTTAGGATTATTCAAAAAACATGAAGGAAAGGGTTTTCATATTCAATATGAATGTAAGAGCACCCATTTGGTGGGAACACTTTAAGCAAGTAAAGAGGATCAGTGAAAGGAGACTTAAGTGGAAATAGTTCAAGAAGTATTTCAAGCAGAAATACCTCTCTGATAGGTATTATGACAGCATACCATGGAAGAGTATACAAATAAGTTCTTGGAATTGTTGATATATGTTAGGTACATCAAAGAGGAAAAGGTGAAGGTCCAACATTTTTCTCAGTGGATCGCCTTAGTCTTACAAAGAAATAATTGAGTTTTATGAACCTAGAACTCTTGAAGAAGCAATAAGGAAGGCTAAGTATTGCTATGAGCAAATCAAAGGTAAACCTGATTACCATAAGGCACAAAAGGACAAGAATAATGAGAAGTTTGACCAAAGAAATAAAGGTTTCAAACCTTCTAACTTCAGGAATCAGCAGAAGCAGCCATCCCAAGCTGCGAGTAAACCAGTTGGAGTGATAGGAGAAAAGCCTAAAGATCCACAACAGAATAGAGGACCACTCCAATGTTGGAAATGTGGGGGACCCCACATGCACAGAATTTGTCCACTCAAGAATGAGAGTGCAAGGCCAGCTTACAACATTCAAGAAGCATAAATAGTGGGTCAAGTAGCAAAGGTCGTCCCTAGGATTTATGCAGCATTGGAGGACCGCCAAGAAGATCACCAATCAACTGTGGTCGAAGTTGCAGGTAAGATTGTTGAGCAATCTGTTTCTATTTTGATTGACCTTGGTTCTACTCATAGTTTCATTACTCCTAGAGTAGTGGAGATTTGTGCTTTTAAGAAAGTAAAGCATAGAAAATATTGGTTAGTTCAGCTAGCCACTGGAACTAAGAGAAAGGTTAGTGAAGTGGTAGAGAAATGTCCATTGGTCATGAATGGATTGGTCACTTGTGTAGATCTGAATGTTCTACCACTTGGTTCCTATGATGTTCTCATTGGAGTGTATTGGTTAGAAGCTCACAGAGTGAAGCTTGACTATTCTAATAAGACTTTTGAATGCATGGATGACGAAGGGAACCCAAAAGTTGTGAAGGGTATTCCAAAGGTGGTTTTAGTAAGGCAGGTTTCAGCAATGTAGTTGAATAAGTTCTGTAGGAAAGGTTTCCAGTTGTATGCAGCTCATATTTTGGAGGCAACATAGGATGAAACTCCAAGGATGGAGGACTATTAGGTGTTACAGGAATTCAAGGATGTGTTTCCTGATGAGATTCCAGGGCTTTGTCCAAAGAGGGACATTGATTTCACAATTGAACTTGTGCCAAGAGCAGCACCAGTGTCCAAGACACCCTACAAAATGAGTACACCTAAGATGCTAGAACTGAAGATGCAACTGCAAGAGTTGTTGGAGAAGAAGTATATCGAGCCGAGTGTGTCTCCTTGGGGAGCACCAATTCTATTTGTAAAGAATAAATATGGTACACTCAGGTTTTGTATTGATTACAGACAATTGAACAAGGTTACTGTGAAGAATTAATATCCTTTTCCTAGGATTGGTGACCTCTTTGATCAAATGAGAGGAGCAAAGGTATTTTCCAAGATTGACTTAAGGTCTGGTTACCATCAGGTCAGAATCAAGGATGAAAACATTCATAAGACAGCCTTCAGAATAAGGTATCGACATTATGAGTTTGTAGTGGTACCATTTGGTCTCACAAATGCACCAACTACATTTATGTTTGTTGTGAACAATGTCTTCAGTAGGTATTTAGACAATTTTGTTCTTGTTTTCCTTGATGACATTCTTATTTATTCTAAGAATGAGGAAGAGCATGAAGAACATTTAAGATTGACATTGCAATTGCTCAGGCAGCATCAGCTGTATGCAAAACTGAGCAAGTGTGACTTCTATAGAGATAGAATTCGGTATTTGGGTCACATTATCTCAAAAGAGGGAATATCTATGGACCCTGAGAAGATTGAAGCCATTATGAATTTCCCTACTCCAAGAAATGTGACAGATGCAATATCTTTTATGGGACTTGCAGGATACTACCGAAGATTCATTGAAGGATTCTCCAAAGTTGCACATGCCATCATTTCTTTGCAAAAGAAGGGGATCAAGTTTGAATGGACATCGAGGTGTGACGAAAGCTTCCAACAATTGAAAAATCTTCTCACCAGTGCACTAGTATTGAAAGTTGTAGACCTAGAGAAATATTTTATGGTGTGTACCAATGCATGGGGACAAGGGCTTGGAGGAGTTCTTACACAAGAAAACCACCTGATATGTTATGAGTCGAGAAAGCTGAATGAGCATGAAAAGAACTATGGCACTCATGATCTAGATCTTGTATCCATAGTACATGCCATCAAGATGTGGAGGCATTACTTGATGGGTAGAAGATTTGAGCTAAGGACAAACCATTCTAGTCTGAAGTATCTATTTGATTAGCCTACTTTGAATGCTAGGAAAGCGATATGGCTGGATTTTTTATGTGAGTTTGATTTTGAAATTAAGCACATAAAGGGAAAAGAGAATAAGGTAGCTGATGCACTCAGCAAGAAGGTGTAGGAAATGCATGTGGCATCTCTTAGTATTTTCCAATCAAATTTGAGGCAACATATTGCTAACCGTCCTGCTGGAGATGAATTATATGAGCTGGTAAAAGACAAATTGCAACATTGAAGTCTTGAGAAGAGGTATGAGGGATATAAATTGGAAGAAGATAGACTTCTTACTTATAAAGGATGAATTTATATTCCAATTGTAGCAGAGTTGAGGAGAGTTGTTATGGATGAAATCCATCAAACTTCATATTCTGGTCACCTAGGATATCATAAGACAATTACTACAGCCAGAAAGCAGTACTTTTGGCCAGGAATGAAAAAGGACATGCCTGAATACATTTCAAGGTGTATGAAATGTCAACAGGTAAAGGTTGAGCATCAACATCCCGCAGGTTTGTTGCAGCTTTTGCTAGTTCCGGAATGGAAATAGGAATTTATTTCCATGGATTTTATTACGGGATTGCCAATGACTTGGAGACAACATGATTCCATCATGGTTGTGGTAGACAAGTTGAAAAATGTAGCACATTTTATACCGGTTAAGTCTACGTATAAGACATATGACATTGCAAAGATATTCATGAAGTAGATTTTCAAATTGCATGGATTGCCTAAGGCAATAGTCTCTGACAGAGATGTCAAGTTCACTTCCAATTTTTGGAAGGGGTTGTTTGCAGATTTGGGTACAAAGTTGAAATTAATCACTGCATACCATCCTCAGACTGATGGTCAGACAGAGAGAGTTAATCAAGTACTCGAAGACATGCTTCACATGTATGTGATGGACAAACTGATCAAGTGGGAAGATTACTTACACTTGGTAGAGTTTGCTTATAACAATGGACAACAGGCATCCTTGGGGATGAGTCCATATGAAGCTTTGTATGGAAGAAGGTGTAGGACACTAGTGACTTGGGATAATCCAGTGAACAGGGTTGTGCTTGGTCCTAAATTGCTAAAATAAATGGAGCAGGAGGTTGTAAATATCAGGTAGAATCTGAAAGCAGCATAGGATACGTAGAAAAGCTATGCAGATAAGCATAGGGTGAACAGGGAGTTCAGTGGTGGGGATCATGTTTACCTCAGAGTGAGGGAAAAGAAGAGTTCCTTAAATCTTGGAATTTGTGCCAAGATGTCACCAAGATATTGTGGGACGTTTGAAGTGCTTAAAAGAATAGGGCCAATTGCATATAGACTTGCACTACCTGCGAGCACTAGAGCTCATAATGTTTTTCATGTTTCTTTGCTCAAGAAATATGTACATGATCCTAACCATGTGATAAATTGGGATGTGACTCTGGTGGAACCCAAGGGAGAGTTCCAAATCGAGCCAATGCGCATCCCCGACAGGAAGGTCACAATGCTCCAGAACTAAGCCATAGGGAAGGTAAAGGTGCAATGGGAGCACTACGGGCCTGAAGAGGCTACGTGGGAGTTGGAGGTTGCCATGCAATTGGCACATCCATTTTTCTTCAATTCTACAAAACACTGAGGCGGTACCAGTGTAGCATTTTGTTCAATTTTGTAAAGCACTGAGGATAGTGCTATTGAAGGGGGAGGGGAATGTAACACCCCAGTTTTGACCACGTTTGCATTAAATGTATATGACATATATATTGTAATTAATTGTGGTGTGGAGCTAAAGGAAAAATCCCCACCATCGATTTAGCGTTTAATATTCCAGCGATTAAAATCGTTTCCAATGGTATTTCTTGATATCCGACACATTATAATTTTGGCATCATGTAAATATGCATTTTAATTAAAAATAAACCCCAACCAGCTATGTCAATGCAACCATAATGAAAAGGGCATGATCTTCATAGGGATAAGGAAGGGGAATTATTAAACCTTGAGCAAATGGGGAAAATCCAAGTGTCATTTGATAAACCTTTTTAGCTGTCACCCACCTTTTTGTCGTACTCACCTTTCCCTTGTCTCAATCAATCAACTACCACGTTAAAGCCTCTGATGTTAGTTGGGAAGTTATTGATGGGTGGTGGTGTCTGGTAGGACTGTCAGTACTTTCCCATGTGCACACTCCACCAACAGACTCATTCACCCTCACGTGGGTAAGGAAAGAACCACAACCCCATTCTTCATTGTTTCCTCATGCATAGAACTGGGAGAGCCATTTTTTGTCATTCATGATTTTTCTGTGTATGTGCCATTCATGTTTTGGATTGTTGTGGGTTCTTATTTACAATTGGGATTCCTGGACATTTTATACTCATGTGTAGGCTTGGAATTCACCTCCACGCGGATTGTTTTTCCTTCCTCATGCAGCTGAGAAATCGATTGCCATTGGTTTCCCCATGACTTTGGTTTGTTGTGGGTTCATTTACATTTTTGGGTTGTTGTGGGTCCTTATTGAGTCGTTTTGGCCACGATAGGGCCAAGAACGACTCAGGAATCAAATTTCCCAGTCAAGGCTGTGTATTACCTAAATTGTCACCTCAGTTGTTCTGTGGTGTTTTATTTTCTTTCCGAGAGTTGTGAATTGCTTGTTTGCTGTGTGTATGTAGTGGTTGTTCTTTGGACTGTGTTGGAGTGGGAATGAAGGCTTGGTATGCTTGATAAACCTTGTGTGTTTGGGATCCACATAGATAGAGCTAAAGGGTTGGCTTTATTCTCCACAACCCCTGAATAACACTGCAAGGGAAGTCAGGGCCTGAGGGACTGTGTAGCAAAGAAGGGACTCATTCCTAGTGTTGGGTGTGTGTGGGTTTCCTAGAAGTCAGGCTAGCTCTATTGTAGGTGTCCTTAGCTCTTCGATGAGCCCACCAGCTTAGCATTCAACTTTTCTCCAACTCCCCAATGGCCTAATAAACCCAATTGTGTTGGATTGGATGATTTATGTACCTTTGGCTATGTGTGAGCCTACTTAGTTCATTATTCCTTGGGGAATCATGCCCAGCTTAGGGGTGGCAGTGTTGCTGAGAGATTAAGGAGCACACTAGCCTATGGTTGGGTGAAATGTTGCAACGACGTAGTTGGTTGCAGGACAAGTTCTTCAGAAGATAAGTATTCTTGTGTTCAATCTCTGCAATCATATTTGATGTTTCATGAATTATGATGAACATGTTGAATGCCTAAATGTATGTTTTTCTTCCGTTGTATGCTGAATAATTATGCATCTCTACATGTTTTACTTTAAAGCATTTCAGTTTTTATGTATGTACATGTTCATGGGGCTAGTTTCCTATATAGTTAATGGTATGGTAGCGTCCTCTTCGTCGGTCGGATGGTCGAGGACATTACACTCCTCTTGAGACTTGTTCTTGTATCTCTTTTGATCAGGTGGGATTTTAGCTTTTTTCCTTATTTTTCAATCCACCCTTGAATCTCTAGCAATGAAAGCTTGTTCTTTGGAAGGTTTGATGGTTCCCATCATCACCAACTTATCTTGTTCTTGTGTGAGGGATTCCATGAACTGTGCAAGCATAGGCATCTTTCAGGATCGAGTTGTCAACTTGGTGGCATGGAAGGTTGAAACAAACACTGAATAGTTAGGGCCAATCTTAGAGAGTATGGCCAAAACTAGTTGCTCTTCCTTCTTTTTTATCCCACACTATTTTAGCGGAAAAACAAGGGCTTTAAACTTGGAAAAGTAGAGTTGCAAGGATTCGAAGCTACTGGGACTCACAGAGATCAGGTCATTCTCAATTTTATGTCCTTGCATCTCATCTGCCTTATGAAAAATATCTACATGCTTCTCCCACACTTCATTAGATGATGTCAATCCATCAAGATGGAAGAGGAGGTCTCTTGAAATGCTCAAACACAAAATACCATAGGCCTCATCCCTCCTATTCTGCCATTTGATTTTATCTGCAACTGCATTGGGCTCTACCTCAGTTTCCATAGTCACCCTGTAAAGACCTTTCTCTGTCAACACTATCTCCATCTCTGCTTTCCACTCAAATAAATTGAATGGAGTCAAGATAATCTTCTGAGATTGGTCCATAGCTCAGAAACTGTGCCCTTCAGTCAACAGAATATGCTCCCAGTCAAGATTTCGAACCTGCAATAGCAATATGGAAGGAGAGAAATAGATCTACAAATGCTTTGATACCATGTGGAAATTGCACCCAAGAGATAGAACAATTACACTCACAAAATTGCTAATCAAACATGCAAAATTAACACCAAAGGAGACTGAAATTGGAGCATAACACTAATCTGTATTGAGTAAGTGTACAATATCCAACCTTGTGAAGTAATAGGATAATGTAATATATAATTACATGAGATATTTGAATGCATAAATATTCCATTCAAAATAGTAAAAAAGCAAGCTTACCAAAACTAGTCAAATCCTTGATAGGTGCATAAAGCAGTTTCCAAATCTAGGTAGATGCTCACGAAGTTTCTAAGTCAAGTGGGAAAGATAAATAGGGATGGAAAGACAACTCATACATTATTTTATCTATAGAAAAGGAGGGAGGATTATGTGGGAAAAAATAAGGAAGTTACCACTAGTCGAGCTTTCCCTTTTCCTTAAATCAGAAATAAAACAAGACAACTTTACAGAAAAAGAAGATATGTGCTTTGGAGAATTTGGAATAAAGTAGACATGCTAGAATGGGTTTCCAAGATATTTTCCAAGCACTCCATGACTCATTTTTAGCATGTGTTGACTTCTAGGACATGTAGAAGGAAACTAGCATAGAGTGGAATCTAGGAAACTAGGTAATAAGACAAAAATGATTAAATTAATGTCTAAGGTAGGTAACTATGGGTTGATTATTCTAACACTATTTCTTAAATAGGTGGTTCATGGGTCTTATCCTTTTTCTCCTTCAAGCAAGATGACGCATTTTCCCCCTTGGTTTTCTTAAAATCAATATATATTTTCCAACTTTGGATAGCCAAAAATTTGAATCCTTTCATAAATTTATTGGTCATGTCTTCAAGGATAGGTTCCATGCCTTTTATTATATCCTCACCATCATATGAGGTTCCCTTTTCATCCCTATTCATAGTTTCCCCAAAAATTGCTTTCTTCTCCTACTTTTTTTTCCCTCTTCAACAAAAGCACTTTTGGGTTTCAATATATAATGGTGGTCCTTGAATTATTGTACTCATAAATATCAAACCACATAAGGTGCCAAGATCATGCTATGATACCACTGTAATGTCCTCTTTTAGGAAATTTTATCAAAATGACCAATTCTTTAATTCTTTCACAATGTACTCAAATTCATCCTCTTACAACTCTAGTTATATGGATTCAGTTGATTCCAAAATTCCTCCAATTGCTTTAAAACTCATTGAAAAAGGTCCTGAGGGGTGATAGGACATATTATGACATATATCAGACATATAATCAACTGATATACCCAACCATGGTATTCAATTTTCAAGGGAAGAAGTTTCAGGACAAGACTAGTCAATTTGGGAGGTGGGAATCCCCCCTCGGTCCTGCAACAAATATGTTCACAACATTGTACAACCTCCACTAATGGTGGGTATGACACTTGTATCTATTATTATAAATTAATTAAAGTATATTTTAATCATCATATCTGTTTTTGGGGTCGAATATATATCCAAGGGAACTCCATGAATTTACTAGTAATTTTGAGGTTCCAACCCCTAATGGTAGATGACTCCAAATAGCTCGAAATGATATTGAATTGTACCAGAAGGTGTATGATTCATATAGTAACTTAATTATAATTTTTCATGGATGTATTATGGTGTTCCAATTACTTCTGAAATTCTATATCAAATTACGAATAAGATAGATGCTTTAACTAGCAATTTTGGGCTCAAATCCCTCCAAGGTAACTGCCGGAATGGCTTCCCAAATGTACATAAAATCACTCAAATGATCAAATTGAATCAGGTAATGTGTATAAAACATTATTATAGACTGATATGCATAACCAATAGAACTCCCATGGCTGTTATCATGTCCTTCAATCGGATATAAAAAATTAGTTTTGGACCCTTGGGGAAACGAGATGTAGTTTGGTCCAAATGATATGAAATTCGACCCAATGGCCACAAATTATTAGTTAATGAACATGAAAACCATATTATAAATTAATTAAATTTAATTCATTTATAAATAATCAATGGTTCACACATATATTCGATTCCATCAAGATTGCAAGAGTTTACAACAAGGTATTGGGGAAATGGCACTATTTCTTCAATATTGGACAATCATACATGAGATATATTGGCATTTTGACCTGATATATTTATGAAATTTGAATACAGATAATTTAAATTAGAATAAAAAAATATTAGATAAATATAAGCTCCCTCAAAGAGATGAATATCTCACCAAGTGGGCCTCAGTCCATAGAGCTGAAATATGGTGAGAAAAATTGAGATGAATGGAAGAACAAGATGATATTGAGATGTCCATGAGCCTCCTGTATCTTGAACCTATAACTTATGACTCCATTTAATCTCCTTTAAATAACTTAGTGGCTTCTCCAAATCACCAATTAGGATCATAATCTTTCACCCTCGAAATTGGCTAAGGCAAGGAACTAGTGATCCACTAGCTCTCTCTTCACAAACCCAAATTCATAAAATGATCAAAAATATTCTTCTCATGGATGAACCCTTTATTTTATAAACATTATTTGTATTATAAGGTTCCAAATCCATCCATAAACCAAATCCAAGTCAAATTGTCGTGGCTTCTCATGCTATGCAATGTGGCCTCTCTCTTCACCTTCCCTCTTCTCCCAATTTTGAGTAGGAGCCTCTTTGCCTTCTCCAACTCCGAAATTCAACCTCTAAGATTGTATATTCAGGCCTGACATGTCAGTGTGTTAGTATTTCATCCTTCATATCTGACTTGTTTCATAACTGTCATAGAATCTCCATCATTGGTGTCATAGATATCATAACTGTAAGGGGAATCTAGCCAAGTGTCCATGAAACTCCCATTTGGCTCTTTGTCTCCCATGTAAGTTACAATTCATACCAAATTTGACCTATGAAGTATATGGAAAATTATATAAACCTTATAATCCATCCAAAAACATTAGTCTTCCCATATATTCGATATTGCAAGAAGAGGATGCCATTTAACATAGGAATTCTAGCTTGAGTGGGCCCCATAGTCTTCATGTGTGTCCATTCTCTATAGCCATTTCAATTTTCTGTTGTATTTATTTGATAAGATACATTATTAAATATTTATCCTCTTCTAATGTCTAAACATCATTTATTATCCTCCTTATTCCAAGTCTCAAAGCTTCCACCTCCAACCTAGGAAACTAGTGATTTTTCTTTATTTGACTTTTAGCATCCATTTGACAACTTTCATGAATATGGAAAATGTGATTTGGCCATTGTGACCCAATGAAAAATTTGGGACATTACACTTAAAACTTCTCCCATTAGAATCTATCTCAACATTTCCAATTCAGACATTTCCCCCCATGATAAAATTGAACCATAAGAGAATATAGGAGAGTCAGTGAAGCTCACAAATCAAATTTGGTGCAAAAATGGTAAAAAACCATCAATTGAAAGACAAATTACACACACAATGTCAACTGGAACAAGATAATCTTGGACTATCTGACAATGAAACTTGTTATTATCAGGTATATATTACAAGATAGGATTTTTGTGAGGCTTTGGAAGCCAATTGTGAGAATATAAGTCAAAATTTCCAAAATAGCATCAAACCCCGCTATATGGGCCAATCATGTCCCAAATCACCCCAAACAGCCACGAATTACTAAGTGGACATGGATGATCTTTTTTGGGTCAATTATTACATCTTGGAAAGCATGGGTCTAGAAATATGGGTGGTTTAGAGTCTCAATATAGCATTTAGCGCTCCAAGTTAACTTGTATGTCCACATTCAATGAATGGGAGAACACCAACAATGATGGGGGTGCAAATGTGTCTATTTAACTGAGTTTTAATGCTAATGTGGGTGTGAAAGCCTCAATATGACTTGGAATTTTTTCAACTAAGCACCCCTAGTCCACCACATAGTGTATTAAAGCTTAAAAAAACAATAAAATTGACTAAGTAGCGTAATTAGGTGCTAATGAGTGGATTACTATCCTAACACCCTCCGTTAATCCAAAAAATAACTATAGCTCACAAAATGATGGAGGCCTTGGCCATAATGGCTCAAGTCACCTGAAATACATAATTCACAAATTACAATTTTATTTGTCCATGTGAATCGAGGAAAAGAAGGAAAACCTCATGGAACAAAACATTCCCTCAAGAATGGACATGGGGATGGACCTACAATAAATAAAATCAAATTACCATCCTTCACTCAACCCAAGAAAATATCTCAGGTAGGTGAAGGTCTTCTCAATGAAATCCTTGGTAAAAATATCAGTAGTTTGCTCGGTGGATGTGCAATACTGCGGTGAGATTACCATGTCATTCACTAAGCCCCGAATGTAATGCATGTGTATCTCAATATGTTTTGTTCTCTATATATGAACTGGATCAGTATATATTTTGATGGAACTTTGATTGTACACCCAAATGGTGGTTATCAAATCAATTGTGACACCATATTCCTGGATAATTTCCTGCAACCAAACACACTGTGTAGTAGCATTGACTGCTTCCCTGTACTTGGCCTCTACTGATGAAAGTGAAATAGTGTGTTGTTTCTTACTTGACCTGAAAATGGTACCTTTAGGAAACATTAAAAAAAAATATAAGTTCAATTCTTATTAGCAAGATCTCCATCCCAATCTGAATCGGAAAATCCAGCTAGTTGAAGTGAGAAACTAGTTGTGTAGTGCACCCCGAAGTTCTCAGTTCCCTAGATATACTGAAGAATTATTTTTTCTTTTCTCCAATGGATATCATGTGGCTGGTGCATATGTATTTCTAAAACACTTAAAGCCTAAGACAAATCAGTTCTTATGTGAGTGAGGTAGAGCAAGCTACCCACTAGTTGCCTGTAGAGTGTAAAATCTACCAATAGAGAATTGCCAAATTGATGCATTTTAATACCAGAAAGAAATGGATACTTAGCTGACTTACACTCAACCATGTTAAAATTATTTACCAGGTCTGAAGAATACTTTGGTTGAATTATCTTGATGCCCCTTTCATTTTGCTCAATTTCAAAGCCCAAAAATTGCCTTAGCAATCCTAGGTCTGTCATGGCAAATTCACTGTGCAAAAATGAGTTGATTTGGAAAATTAAATTGGTGTAGCTACCTGGAATGAGGAGATCATCAACATAAAGAAAAAATACCTGAAAAATACCATCATGTTTCTGCAAATACACATTAGGGTCTGATTTTCATCTTGTGAAACCAATAGAGAGAAAAAAAGCATCCATTTTAGCATACCAAGCCCTGGGGGCTTGCTTGAGTCCATACAGTGATTTCGTCAACCTGCATACCAATGAAGGATATTCTTGGAAACATTAAGGATTCCACATATATATTTATTCTTATATCTCACTATGTAAGAAATCACTCTTAACATCCATGTGGTGAACTTCCCAACCTTTACACGCTGCGAGCGCTAGAACTAGCCTAAATGAGTCCATCTTTGCAACCGGTGTGAAAGTCTCTATATAATAAAGACCATGGAACTTAGAATATCCCTTAGAAACTAATATTTCCTTATGGTTCATATCAGAACCATCAGCATCAATTTTGGTTCGGAAAACCCATTTTCATTGAACAACTTTCCTCTTGGGAGGAAGGGGAACCAATTCCCATGTATTGTTCTTTTGGAGGGACTGAAATTCTTCTTCCATTGATGATCTCCATCTTGGGTAATTACAATATTTCTTATATGAATGAGGATCAGTCCCAACCAGCATATAAAATTTCTCAAACAAGAGCACTATCACTTGCAAAGGAATCTCTTCTAGTTTGTGATCTAGTCTTCCTAGGCTCATGGGGATTTCCTTCCAATTCTCCAACTGCTTGTACAATTTTTTCAGCCCAATTGGGCCTATATGGTGTGTTATATTCATAAATTTCATATTCACCAACATTTTTATCAGAAATATCAGAAAAAACAGAGCATGTATCATCACTTACATCTTCGAATGGTTGAGGAGAGGAGAATTCCCCCAGCGCAAGCTCGAAATCGGGAATTGGATATTCTTCAAATTTCACACTTCTCTCAACAAATGTATTGAAAGTGGATGTGTCAAAGAGCTTGTAAGATTTGGTTTATTCACCATACCCAATGATGATGGAATCCTTGCTTTGTGGTTGCAAGGCTTTCCTCTTTTCAGAGAGAATTCTAGCCCATGCTCTAGTCTCGAAAATTCTGAAATTGGAGACATTTGGATTTTGACCAAACCATGCCTCATAAGGTGTCATTCATTTAATTGATTTGTGAAAGGATATATTTTGTATATGAGTATCACAACTTATGGCTTCATCCCATAGCTTGGGACTTATATCCCTTGCTTCTATCATGCAAGTGGCCATCTCCTTGAGTGACCTATTCTTCCTCTCAGCCAAACCATTTTGCTGTGGTGTGTAGGGATTTGACTGTTGCATTTGGATGCCACTCTCCTCACAAAGTTGTTGTAGGTTCTTATTGACATAATCCTTTCCATTATCAGTCCTAAGGACTTTAATATTATGCCCACTCTTATTTTCTACTAATGCATTCCAAGTCTTCAATTGTTCAAACACCTCAGACTTCAATTTAAGGAAGTACACCCAACAAAATCAAGAGTAATCATCTATGACAGTAAGCACATACCTTGATCCACTATATGATGGAGTGGGAAATGGACCAATCAAGTCTGAATGGACTAACCCAAGTGGTTGGGTTTCTCTCCTTGATTTCCCCTTCTCATAGCTTTTCTCAGGATGCTCCCCAACTACGCACCCAATGCATGCTCCATTTCATGATATGATTTGTGGAAGACCTTCCACCATCTCATCTCTATGTAGTTCCTACAAGTACTTGTAGTTCATGTGACCAAACCTCTCATGCCATATATTTGAAACTTCATTAGCATGTGATAGAAGTTCTTGGTCATTGGAAGTGGGGAGGAAGTTAGAGAACTTGTACATCCTCTCATAGTGGTTTGTATAGCCAATTGCAATCACCTAGTCTCTTGAGATCTATGCAATATCTACCATGTCTAGAGTGAAGGTAACTCTATTTGGCTCTCCTATATGGGTCATTTGATATATTGACAGCAAATTTGCTACAATATCTGGTACATACAATAATTCACTGAAGAATCCATGCTTTAAATCAATCCTCCCGATCCCCTTGGTTTGGAGTTCTGAATCATCCCCCATTCGAACTGTTGGTCTAGCATTCAAAATCATGGAGGAGAAGAGCTATTTCTTGGCTACCATATTCCTAGAATCCCATGAATCAATGATAAAATATGAAGAGTTAGAAGTACCTGCGAACAAAGCATGACATTTCTCCTTACTCTCATTTGAACTGGAGTTGCCATCCTTTATCCTTGCACTGTCAAGGACTACAATGATGTTCCTCTCCAGCAATGGTGCCATAGTATCAATGGTATTTTTCATGCAAGAGATCTCTGGATTCCATCCCTTGTGTCAATAGGTGCATTTGTCCTTCTCTTTTCCCTTCTTGTCCTTCTCCTTGGAAGGATTCAAACTTGCATCACTGGATTTGGGTTTTTCTTCTTATTTGGTAGCTTCCAATTCTTGGACTTGGGATTTCCCTTTTAGGAATTCAAAACTCCCACTAATAGTTCTTGATACTTGGTCTTGATGGTTCCCATTTGGACAAGTTTGTATTTCTCCTAAGTGAGTGACTCCATGAAATTTTCCAGACTAAACATTTGCTAGTTTTGAAGTGTTAACTTGCCGTATTGGAATGTACTCACAAAAAATAACAAATTTGGCCCCAACTTCAAAAGTATAGACAAGATCAATTGGTCCTCTTTATTTTCAATGCCACACTGCTTCAACTACAACAAAAGTGACTTAAACTTGGTTAAGAAGTCATGGATTGTGTCATAGTGCGCTAAGCTTAAGCTGATAAGCTCATTCTCAAGTCGGTGACCACGTAGCTCATCAGTTTTCCCAAATAGAGTCTCTAGTTTTACCCAGACCTCATTGGGTTTTTTCAAACTATTTATGTGGAACAATAGCTCTCTCGAGATGCTGAGACACAGCAATCCAAATGCCTCATCCAATCTGTTGAAGTACTTTTCTTTCTCAACTGCAGAATTTGGCTCCACCTCAGTGCCCATGGTAACTCTGTAAAGCCCTTTGTCTCTCAGTTGAATCACCATATCTACCTACTAATAAAATAAATTGAAGGATGTTAGCATGATGTGGGTAGCCTCCATTTCTTCCTACGCTGATGATGAATAAATTACCGGATGTTTTGCAAAAACACAATTCAATTTTATCTGGAACTCCACTAAAAATGCAGCTCAAGTCACTCTAAATTGATCTACAACTCAATAATATCCAATAGGCTCTGATACCATGTGATAAAATTGAACCACGAGAGAATCTAGGAGCATTAGTGAATCTCACAAATCAAATTTGGTGCAAAAATGGGAAAAAACCCATCAATTGAAAGACAAATTACACACACAATGTGAACTGGAACAAGATAATTTCAGACTGTCTAACCATAAAACTTATTATTATTAGGTATATATTACAACATAGGAGGTTTGTGAGGATTTGGAAGACAATTGTGAGCATATAAGTCAAAATTTCCAAAATGGAATCAAACACCCCTAGGTGGGCCAATCATGTCCCAAATCACCCCAAACAACCACAATTTTTTTATGGACATGATTGATGTGTTGTGGGTTAATGATTACACCTTGGGCAATGTGATTGTAGAAATATGGGTATTTTAGAGTCTCAATGAAGCATTTAATGCACCAAATCAAGTCAAAATTGGCCAAAATCCCACTCTAGCGCTCCAAGTCAACTTTCCTGCCCACATTCAATTAATGGGAGCACACTAGCAATGATGGGGGCACACATGTGGTTGGTTGACTGAGGTGGAATTCTCATGTTGGTGTGAAAATCCTCAATATGACTTGGCATTTGTCCAACTAAGCACCCCTACTCTACCACATAATGTATTAAAACTTAAAAAGGCAATAAAATTGACTAAGTAGTGTAATTAGGTTCTAATGAGTGGATTATTGTTCTAACACCCCCATAGAATCTTCCTTGTATTCACTAGGGTTTTTGGCATCATCGCACATGTTGGTTCTCATGTATCAGCCAAACCAACTTTATTGAACTGCACTATCTAGAATGCTGCCTTGTGACTAGAGTTATGCAAAATGTGTAAATAAACGAAATTGTGAGATAATTTCACAATCAAAACCACTTACTCACTACCCATGGATTTTTTCTTGTTATGCAGCTTAACAATATTTTGAAACCATTTACCAACAACTTTTTTAATTGTTCAACTTGGCCCATTTAGGCCCTAGCGTTCCAACAAGTAGCTCTGATACCATTTCATAGTGTACTACAAAGTTAGCATCATAGGGTATTCTTATATCTTTCTGGCCCATCTAGGCCTAATGCTGCAACCCATGGCTCTGATACGATTCTATCACATACCCATACCCTGATTATCATGTGGAATTAAAAATTTCCTACGGAACCTTTGTCGTTCCTTGAAATGCAAGGCATGGCCATGAAACACTCCTCAACATTCATGTTCTGATACCATAATGTCACACCCCCTCTCATCCACATTTGATCAATTCGACGATCTAAGCAGAAATATCTCAGAGGAGATCGAATGATGGAGAAAATTTGCGATGGAAATCAGTGGTCACAATCTGTTCCACATCTGGGAACAGATCAATGGCTAAGATTCAACCCACAAAAATAAACGATGCAAAAATCTTGAGTTGTAGAATCGAGGAAATTCAAATTTGCAGTCTTGTATCCCACATTCTGCATGCAGAGTAGACCCCTGTGGAGAGAAAATTTGCGGAAGTTGATATCTACCAAGCCTCATCCTACACGCAAAAAGGAAAGTTGCAGAAGCAAAACTACGGAAACAGAGATTTACAGATGGACATTTCCACATCCCACATCCCCCAAGTTTCGGAAATAAGAGTTGTGGAAAGAAAACTGCGGAGAACAGGATTTACAGTATGTCGCTTCCGCATCCCGCATCTCGCAAGTTGTGGAAAGGATATTTGTATGGAAATTGAACCTACTAATAGAAGTCTTGGACCAATTTGATGATTCAGGCCATCACCAATCCAACCATGAAACTTAGAAATGCATTGAAATTAAACATACAAAGATGCATACAATTGCAATTATACAGTGGAAGTAAATACATTCATTAAAGAATTCAACCTGGTCATCACAATTCATTAAATAAGATACAATTGCAGAGATTGCACACAAGAAATACTTATCTTGAAAGAAGCTTGTCCCGTAACCAGCTACGTCACTGTAACATTCCACCCAACCATAGGCTAGTGCACTCCTCAATATCTCAGCATAACTTCCACCCCCAAGCTGGGCATGATTCCCACAAGGAATAAGGAATACTAGTAGGCTCACACATAGGAAAGAACACAACAAAACCCATCCAAGCCAACATAGTTGGGTTTATGAGGATACCAACAAACAATCCAATAGACTACTGGGTTTATCAAGCTAATCATCCAAGTCAACATTCGCATTAAGGACCAGCCAATCCAACTAACATATGGGTTTATCAGGATGTAAAGGAGCTGGAAAGCTTGAACTCCTAAGCTAGTGAGCTCAACCACTGATCTATGGACACCTACACTAGATTGGGCTTGGCTCCTAAAACATCTACACACCTAACAAAAGGAAGCATCCTATTCTCTGCTAGACAGTCCCTAAGGCTATTCCTTCCATTCCAGTGTTGTTCAGGGTGTGCAAAGAAAAAAACCAACCCCTCTAGATCTATTTGTGAGGTTCCTTCCTACACTAGGTTTATCAAGCTAGTTCAGAACCAATCCCACTCCAACCAGTTTAGACCAATGAAAAATATGCACAAACAGCAAACAACAATGTCAACAAATAAAACATGATTCCACTGACTCTGTGATAGAGGAGACCATTGCACAACAACACTGAGGATACCACAGATGAACAACTCTTTCTAATAACACGGCTAAGGATGGTAACAACAGGTGAATAATGCAAAACAAAAACATGGTTATGCAAACGTGACGAACGCACATCATGCATGCACAGGATGAAATCGAGAATGATCAAAATCCACCACAAATTTTTGGGTGAAATCCATTCGATGGATTGCGCATGCACCATGAGTAAAGAGAAACTGAAAACATTGAAGGATGGATTATCAAAACATCCTATCGCTCCCCAAAACATGAGGGAAGATGAAAATGTGAGTGCATGAGAGGAAATTGCCATACCTTTTTTGGGTGTTTTCTTTTGACACATGGGTTTTACCCCATGGATTAATTTTTAACATCCCCTCTTTCTGTTCCTTAGGAAATCATGCCCCCATCTCATTATTTTTTGCATTGACATAACTGGTTGTGGGTTTTAATTAAATTGCATTTTATATGATTTCCAAAATTATATACTATGCTTGACTTATCACCATAAATTGTAGGCATCAACCTTGATCACCTATACAAAAAAAATCAATCAATGGCAGGGCCTTGGCATTGAGCTCTTTTCCATGATTCCGTACAATATTTTCATCATATATATTTAATGCAAATGGGGTCAAAACCGAGGTGTTACATAATACACCTAGGTATACAATGGCCAAGGATCTGATGCTCTAGAGCTTATGCTCAAAATCAATTTGGAATGCTCGGGGGATTATGATCAACACTTCTAATCTTATACCCATGTGCTCCAGATCTTATGTTCAACACAAAATATCATAACTCAGGTGCTCCAGAGCTTATGCCCAACACAATATCTCATAACTCATGTGTTCCAGAGCTTATGATCAACACAAAATCTCATCACTTATGTGCTTCAGTTTTTACACCCAACACATTATAGAACTCAATCATGCATTCATTCTTCTGCACAATTCATCACAATAATCATCTCAGTATATGTAGATGAATAATCAAATAATAATAAATCCATCACATCGTATGACGCCAATAGTATTTGTCCATCAGGGTCCATGCCCAATCATATATAGTCATATACAAGATAACAAAACATATGCATTGGCTTACACCCAATATATCTAACAATCAACATAACTCATGTGCAGTGCAACATACGCCCAATATACAAACATAAACATCAAATTAACTCATGTGCAATGGGACTCATGCCCAATATAGTTAAGGTCAAAATTCAGGATATTACACTTCTCAAACTTTAGAATATAATTTTTATTTAAATATTTAGTTTATGATATAATATATACATAGAATTTCACTTATTACTTTTTTTTATCTTTATTTCCTTTTCACAATATACATTTTTTATTCTCATAAACATATGTAGAGTTCACTTGGATCCTTTATCTATTTTTATTAAAATAACTTGGTATAAATATATACATTATATAGACTTACTTATTCAATTCAATCATCTATTATTATCCATATATCATATACTGTAATTATTTATTTGATGCTTGTTTCATTTAAGTTAATTCTTTTAACAAGGCCTCAGGTAGGGTTTAGTCCGCCAACTAGGATAGGTAGCTCTATATCATCCTTGCATGTTGGATTACCTCATATTCATAGCAGTATCTTCTTGTCCTTAATGAGAAGTAGATTGAAATTTCAATTAACCAACTTAAATAAGTATGATGAGGGTTGGCACTATTCAAACTCTTTCCAACTCAACATCCTTAATTACAGTAATCCCTAGTGCTATTCATAGCCTACGATCAACATTATCAATTAGCCATTACACTAGTGCAAGTCTAGAGCCTCTCGCTCAACACTAATACTAGGATGCACTTGTACAATACAACTAGGGATACAATGGACCAATATTTGATGCTCCAGAGCTTATCCTCAACATCAAGTTGGATTTATCCAGGGCTAATTACCAAAACTTCCATTATTTACTTGTTGGGGTTACCTATGTGCTCCCGAGCTTATGCTCAACACATAGTCTCAAAACCCATGTGCTCCAGAGCTTATGCTAAACACATAATCTCATAATGCATGTGCTCTAGAGCTTACGCTCAACACAAAATATCATAACCCATGTGCTACAAATCTTACGCTCAACACAAAATCTGATAACCCATGTGTTCCAGGGCTTACACCCAACACATCATAGAAATCAATCATGCATTCATTCTGTTGTACAATACATCATAAATAATCATCTCAGTATATATTAGGGCTTGTGCCCAATAACATAATAATAAATCCAACACATTGGGGCCTATGCCTAGTACAAAAACAATAGTCTGTATCCATCAAGTCCTATTCCCAACATATATAATCATATAACAATAAAATAAAACATGTGCATTGGGGTTTATGCCCAGTATATCTATAAAACCAACACAACTCATGTGGAGTGGGTAATGCACCTAATATATATAGATAAACATCAAAGTAAATCATGTGCAGTGGGGCTCATGCACATTATCGCTGAGGTCAAAATTCGGGATATTATATCCCTCCCCGTTTAGAACAACACCATCTAGTTGTTCTAGTGACTAGAAATGAAATCATGAAATAAGGCAGGGTAAGCCTCTTTCATGGTGGATTCATTCTCCCATGTGGCCTCATCAAGCCCAAAGTGGTTCCGTTGCACTTTCAACTCGACAATAGTTCTCTTCGTGAGATGTACTTTCCTTTTGTCCAAAATGTGAAGGGGCTCTGACATAAGCTCCCCTTCAGGTTCCACCTATAGGAAGGACCACCAAATCACATGTTTAATATCATATAGATGTTTCTTCAATAAAGATGCGTGAAAAAAATTATGAACCTTTACATGAGCAGGTAAAGCTAATTCATATGCCATTGTCCCTTTCTTGGCTAGTATCTCAAAAGGTCCACAAAATATTGGTGCCAACTTTCCACACCTTCTGATGGTCAATGAGCTTCTTTTTTATTTTACTTTTAAATAAACATGTTTGCCGACTTTGAAATACTTATCCTTTCTTTTCTTATCCACATAACGCTTCTGGAGGTCATGTGCTTCCTTTAGATTTTGTCTCACTTTGTTGATTAAATGTTCTAGATCTCCTAATAAAGCAGGCCTTAACATGAGCCTATCAACTAGGCTGTCCCAAGTCATCGATGTCCTACACTTTCAGCCATAGAGTACCTCGAAGGGTATCATTTTGGAGGAGGTATGGTATCATTTAGTATATGCAAAATCTGCGAGTTGTAGATAATCTTCCCACCTTCTGGGATTGTTCATCACACACATTCTAAGCATATCCTACAAAATTTGATTCACTCATTTCGTCTGTCCCTCTGTCTGCGGGTGGTAGGCGATAATGAAATTTAACTGTGTCTCTAAGTTAGAGAATAAATATCTCTGTAAGTTACTGGTAAACATTTTATCTCGATCCGAGATGATTTCCTTGGTTATCCCATGCAATCAAAATATCTCCTTTAGGAATATGTCAGCAATTTGAATTGTTTTGTATGTTGACTTAACTGGAATAAAGTGTGTTTCTTTTGACAACTTATAGACCACTACAAAATGGAATCATTCTTCTTCTTTCTCTTTGATAAACCTGTAATGAAATCTATACTGATAACCTCTGAGTTCCATTTTGAAATGGGTAATCGTTGTAGCAACCTTGAAGGATGTTGGTGCTCTACTTTAACCAGTTGACACTCTTGGCATTTTGTGATGAATAGTTCTATTTTGGTCGATATCATATTTTGATATCATAGGTGCCCAAAGTAGGTATTTCAATGGAACTCTATTATATTGTTGTACCTAATGTATCCTCCCTCTGGGACATACAGTCTCTCTTTGGACCACAGTAGTCCTGTCTCATCTACCTTATATTCCTTCTATTGTTGGAATAATCTATCTTCCTACATATTTTTAAGGACTTTAAAATAGAAACGGTGAACTCTACTTGTCATTCTAATCCTATCATGAAAGTCCGAATTGGTTTGGCTCAAATTTACCTCATACAACATATGATCTCATAGACTTAAATCATCGATGATTTTGTTTTCCTTTCCCTTTATGTGCTTTAGTTCAAAGTGGTACTTACTAAGGAAGGCCAACCATCTGACCATCCTAGGATTTAAATCTGGCTATTCAAACAAATACTTCAGAATCATGTTCTCTGTCATTAGGAGAAACATCTTCCCCATGAGGTAGTTCCTTCACATATTCAAGGCATGGATAATGGATTCTAGCTCAAGATCATTTGTGGGATTTTTTTGTTCGTGTTCTCTTAATTTCTGTGATTCATAATAGATTGCATAGTCATTTTGCATGAGGAATCCACCAAGTCCTTCCTTGCTCGCATATGTGCAAACAACGAAATCCCCCTCGGGATCTGCAATTTGTAGTATAGGTGTAGTAGTCAAGAGTTGTTTAAGATTCTGAAAGATTTTCTTGCACTTGCTGGTCCACATGAACTTGTTTGCCTTCTTTTGTAAGGTAGTCATGTGACAAGGAATCCTTGAAAAGTTCTCAATGAAATCTCGATAGTAAACCGCTAGTCCCAAAAATGACCTAATGTCCGTGATACAAGTAGGTGTAGGCCATTATTCAATGGATATAATGTTTTCTGGGTCGACGAGTAGACCTTCCTTCAAAATTATGTGACCTAGTTCTTGTATCAATGGTTTGTAAAAATCACATTTGATAAACTTAGCGTAAAGTTGGTGTTTTCGTAACACTCATAGTACTATTTAGAGATGTTCATCATGTTCTTCTTTACTCTTCGGGTAAACTAGTATGTTGCCTATAAATACTAATACAAACTTATCTAGATATTCACTAAAGATATTGTTCATCATGCACATAAAACTAGTCAGCACATTAGTTAGCCCAAAAGGAATCACCACGAAATCATAATGGTCATATTGAGTCCGAAAGGTATTTTTGTGTATATCTCCATCACGGATAATTACCTAGTGGTATCAAGATCGCAAGTCGATCTTCGAAAATATATTTTCTCCTCCGACTTGATCGAACAAGGCATTCATCCTAGGGATTGGGTAACGGTTCTCGATGGTCATCTTGTTAAGCTATTGATAATCGATGCACATTTACATCATACCATCCTTTTTCTTTACAAATAGTATAAGTGCTCCCTAAGGAGGGAAACTAGGTCGGATTAACCCTTCTCTATCAATTCCTGTAACTTTAACTTGAGATCCACCAACTCGGGTGCACTCATGCGGTATCGGGATTTTGAAGACAATACTAACCCTAGTGTAAATTCTATGGAAAAATCTAAGTCTTGCTTGGGAAATACATCCTTGAAGTCTACGAGAATTGAAAAGTACTAAATTTTTTGTTCTCTCACAGCTTCTACATCCTGGATGTTAACTGCAGAAAGTTTGCAACCCTCTCTTATACATTTCTTCGCTTCTTAGGAGGATATTAGTCTAATAGAAACCTTCTTGGGTATGCCTTGAATATTTGTTTGATTCCCTTGGCTATTCATGCATAATATTGAATTTTTTAAATAGTAAAGCATGACATTGTGTTCTTCCAACCAGTCCATGTCTATAAGTATGTCATGCGATCCTAATAGTAATATATTTAGGTCTACCTTAGTTCGAAAACTGTTCATGTCTATCTCGTAAACTTTTACTAGTTCTGAAACCTTTATTTTTGTACCAGTCGCTAGTTGTATCATTCATGGTTTCTAATTTTTCTCTTTGTTTAGTTTAGAGATGTCAACAATCTTGGTGGAAACATAGATTTGGAAAGCACCAGGATCAATTAAAATTGAAATATAAGTGTTTAAAATATTATGTTCTATTTCGACAATAGTGTCCTAATGGTTTGCTTGTTGGTTGTCGAGTGCTGCATAGATCCTAGGTGTACTAGCCATGCCTTCTACTGTTGGGTCTTCTTGTAGGTTGTGTAGGACACCATTAGTCTTGTTTGGGAAATCTCTAGCATAATGGGGCCCTTGACATTTTCAATAGCTAACCTATAGCAGGGAAGACTTGGCTCCTCCATTTCCTATTGTTCTATTTGAATTTGGTTCGGGAACATTTGGTTGTGCACCAGTTTTGTTGAAATTTATATTAGTGGGAAACTATTGTTCTATTTTTTGTATGGTTTTTGCTTAAAACCACATTTTTTATTGTCCTAGAAGGTCCTATACCTGTCTCAATTTCTTTTTATATTTTCTTTTCTTAGTATTCCATGTTCATAACAAAGTATATCCTTGTGCAAGGTGGTTTCTAATATTTTGGGCATGTCAAACTCAATTTTATCTCAAAAATTTGGAGCAATACATACCAAAAACTGTTGTATCTTGACCTTTTCATACTTTGTGTAAGGTACATAATGCAATAGATCCAAAAATCTGTTGATAAAGGCATCCATACTTAGGGAGCCTAGCTTTAACTCATGGAGTTATTTTACTTTTCTATCAAAGAATCATTCAGACATGTACTTTTCTTGGAATATTTTGTGCAAAATACTCCATCTGATCTCTTTTACTTCATCTCTCTTAGTATGTTTAAGGTCTCTCCACCATCTAGTTTCCTTTCCATTTAAGTTGTAAATGACTAGCCGATATTTCATCTTGCTGGAGTAATTATGTACTCAAAAGTATTTATTCATACCCATGACCCATTCTTTAGCCTTCCTTGGTATGCATTTCTCCTTCATAATTTGGGGCTTTGATCTTTTGAAATTCTCCTTGAAGGTTGTCATCATTTTTCTACCTTTTCTTGCAAGGAGAGGGTGAGCCATCACTGGAAGAACTGTGATATTATTCTTCTGGGAGATCAAGGGTGTTCTCTTATCGTCCCTCTTCCTTTGGACTGTTGGACCTTGGTCCTTCTTTTACGATGATATTTTTTTTTGGATTTGTTTGTTGATTAAGTGGGATGTCTATGGGGATTTAACCCTATCAAGTTCTGAAGTAAGGCTTCATTTATTTCTTTCTATTCTCTCATTTCATTCATGTTATCATATTTAAAGCAATGTAGGTATTCTTGTAGACTCTGTATAGTCTTCATAAAATCAGAATTCAGATCCACCATGATTTCTTCTTCTCGGATTGGGGAATTCAGGTTCCCTTGTCGACTGTTGTTCTCTTCCGTGTCCATGATTTTGACTGCTCTTTATATATTCAATTTAAATAGTCAGTAACAAATAATATTCTCCTAGTTTACAAAATCACAAATAAAGTTTTGAAATATTTATTTCTGCAACGTATGTTCCATAGTGCCCATAAGGTCTCTAAGTGTTTGAAACTGGGCTCTAATACCACTTGTAATGTCCATAAAATCTGTAATAAAAGATAATATTGTAAGGTAATTAACTCTACCAAGACCTTAAGAGACATCTATACTTAATGTCAAAATTGTAAAAACTTAATAGGAACTATATTTGTATCATTGTCTTGATTTTCTCTCATATGTTATTATGTCCTATTCCGATTGCAATGTTGTTTATTATTGTTTACTTATGTACTGATGTACTTGTATTTTGATGTCTTCTTTTTAGTTTAATGATGTTTTGATATTGCTTGTTTATAATGGATGTTATTTTTACACAACCTAGTCTTATTTACTAAATGACGAGGCTAACTTACCTGTGCTTCTAAAAGGGAGGAGTTGCTGGATTTTACCGAACGACTCACTCAGAAAGGTAAGGAAATCCTACTGTTTTGGATTACTTAGTTCTTATGAACTAATGCAATATGTATCTGTGGTTTTTTGTAGGTGTTTTGTTGTTGAGCCTATGTTGTGAAAGTCCACGAAATAGTGGACAAGACCTAGCAAACAAAAAGGTTATAGACCCTAACCACTAAGGGTTTAAGGGCTTGTTGTAAAACACAACCAAAATAAACAAGGCATAAACTATAGGGGAGGGGTAAGAATATAATCTATAGTGGATGGTAGCTATCATATTAAATGGGAGCCAAGTGATGGTTGCGTGGCTCCCTCCATGTTGGAACAGACTTAAAACCCAAAATAGGGTTTCAAAACCATTCTTTGTATGATGAAATTACAGAGGGGAATGAGCTCCATGGTTAGGGATTTCACTGGCAGAGGCAAAAGGTGGAAGAAAACTATATGGTTATCGAGAGTTTTCTAAGGTAATCCCTCTTCCTCCTGCAGATTACAATATTATATGTATTTTATTTTCCTGAGCCATATTCTATCATTTTCATGGCTTTCATGGAAGGTTCGGTGGTGGAGCAACTTTTCACTGTGGGAATTGAATGAGCCATCAAGCCACCACCTCGTAATCCCATGCACAATGGAATTTATCCATATGTTAGGTCGTCATGTGGTTGGAAAGGTTATGGGGATTCGGTGTTTGTAAATTTAATTTAATGGCTTCCCATTTGGAAATTCCAGGGTTTGGGAAATGAAATGAAACTCAAACTATTCGTGGGGTATGGGGTTTTATGAGATGGTTCAGGAAATTATTGAGAATGTAAACTTAATCATTACTATGGTAAAATTTCTTGTTTTAATAAGAAACTATAGTTGGATTTTCATGGTTGAATGTTGTTTTATGTTCCTGTTCTCTGTGCTGAATAAATCTAGGGAAAACGTGGTCTGAATGAAAGCTTGGGAAAGAATTTAATGGTGAGAAATATATCTCGTTATGTAAGCCTTGTATTTGGTATTGAATGCTGTCAACTGGTAGAAGAGTTTGAAATTCATTACTCTATTTAAACACTCTATATTTGATTTAGAGTTGAAAATTGTGGTCTCTACAATTGGTTTTAAACTCTCTGTTTAATCTTTGTGTATTTAAGAGCGTGTCTAGCTTAATATAGTTTTATGACTTAAATTTAATTTAGGAAAATCATTGCCGGGAGCACTGTATTTATTTTAATAAGGACGGTTTCTAAACTAGAAGTGCCAATGCCAACAATGGAACAATGGTAATACGGTTTATAAATATTACTTGGATGTGGATAATTTTTGGGTTGATGCTCACACTGTATATTTTATGAATGTTAATCTAACTTGCTTTTACATACATAGAATCCTAACTGTTGATTTATATTTTCTGTTTCAAATTTTTTATTTCGCTTATGTATCGTAGCAAAGGGGGAATCCCTAGTTATGTTCTTCATTGAAATTTTTATGTGGTTTAAAAATAGTTAAAATGCCATCGATGGCAATATGAACCTATGGTTTCAATGGTGGTTTTATTATCATGGTAACCTAGCTTTCTTGTTTGGAATGGTTGATATAATTGTATTTATTTCCTTTAGAAACATAAGCAGGCTTCCAGCCAACTCTTATGGGATTCGATGGTTGATTTTTTTGTTGTTACTATTTATTTTAAAGGAATGAGCAGGCTTTCATCCAATGCTTTATGGGAAATTGAGGGATCGTGGTTATCATGATTTAATTATTTATTGTGGCTTAGGTAACTATTATATCAACACTGGAAAATTCTAATTATGCCTGCGTTAGAACACTGGTGTATCCTTTTATAGGATGGCTGGAAATTTACTCTTGTGGGATTCAATAGTTGGTGGATATCGTGATAGCTAGATGATTGTATATTTATTTAATTATTTTAATGATTTATGAATTCTTTCAGCCGATGCCATGCATGTTTTATGGGATAAAATAGTGGTTCTGGAACGTTGACCTATGTGGACTTTACCCTCTAAGGGTTTCAATCCCTTGTCCATGACCCTATGTTATCGTTGGTTTGTTTAACTGCTTATTGAGTGGATATTTTATTCAATTATTATATTGAAAATATCTATGTCTCTTTAGATGTTAGTTAAACACTCGGTTGTGATTGCGATCCTTTGTGGATGTTGTGTAATGTTTATCCTAATTTTGAACCCTGCGTGTGGATTTCTTTAGATGATGTGTTTATAGAATTAGGTTTTAATAATTATTCCAGTGCTTTTCTTGGCTTCCTTATCTTCATAAAATTCTTTAACAAATATTTTATATTTTTACTGAAATCTAGGATTTCTATGTGTGGATTCAATACTATTTTCTATGTTTTGGGAAATGTTTGATCATTATCTTTATGAAGACTAAATGTTAAATCTAGTCTAAACCTGATACATTATAAAACCTTTAAAACTATTTTAACACAAGACTCAAAATTTATCTTAGAATATTTATAAGAATTTAAACTAATATTTTATCTTAAATAAATAAAACATCCTAAAAAAATTATTCATAATGATGATGGTGAATTACAGCTTCCAATACAAAACCTAATAGATGTAATCCCAACCTGTAAACATAATCAAAAGTAGAGATAAGAGATGAAATATAGAAAATATCTTACTTGCTACTATGTATCTTGAAAAGGCTTAAAAAACCTACACACTTCAACACGCAAAATTAATAAAACAATCTCTATTTATTATCTTAGGAATGATAACCGAATGACCTTGGAACTTCCACGTTCTTCCTAACCATGACCCGAAACCATTTTTGGTTCTAAATCGGATCCCACCGAGTTGGCTCCAACATGAAAGAGATATATAACTCATATGGGTGAGGTTGCTACTATTTGGAAGTGAGGCCTTGTAATCTTTAAATGCTGGTGTGGAAAATTCTCTCCAATTCCATCCATGAATGATACTCAGATACCCCAAGCCTTCTCTTAGCTTTTTCTTTAATAGATAATATTTGGAAAAAGGGGGGCACATGGATTAACTTCAGTTAAATCAATATTTTACTGTTTTCTTGAAAATAATCTTTACTTTGATTTTTACATAATATATATATTAATTTTGTTAACTAGGATTTTTTATTGATTCCTACTTCAGCTTTAGAATGGAATTTTTATTTAAATATTTAGTTTATGATATAATATATACATAGACTTTCACTTATTAATTTTTTTATCTTTATTTATTTTTCACATATATATATTTATTAATCTCATACAGTGTATGTAGACTTCAATTAGATCCTTTATATATTTTCATTAAAATAACTTGGTATAAATATATACATTATATACACTTACTTATTCAATTCAATAATCTATTATTATCCATGCATCATATAACATAATTATTTATTTGACGATTCTTTAGTTTAAGTGAATTCTTTTAACAAGGCCTCAGGTAGGGTTTGGTGAGTCAACTAGGATACGTATCTTTAGATCTTCCTTGCATGTTGGATTACCTCATATCTGTGGTAGTATCTTCTAGTCCTTGATGAGAGGTAGAATGAAATTTCAATTAATCAACTTAAATAAGTCTAATGAGGGTTGGTTCTATTCAGAGTATTTCCAGCTCAACCCTTAAATATAGTAACCCCTAGCGTTATTCAGAGCCTACACTCAACACTATCAATCGAGTGTTACAATAGTGCAATTCCAGAGCCTCTCGTTCAACACTAATACTAGGATGCACTTGTACAATACACCTAGTGATACAATGGCCAAAGATTCGATGCTCCAGAGATTATGCTCAATGTCAAGCTGGAGTGCTCTAGGGATTATTCCCAAAACTTCCATTCTTTCCTTGTTGGGGTTACCTATGTGCTTTAGAGATTATGCTCAACACATAGTCTCATATCCCATGTTCTCGAGAGCTTATGCTCAACACATAATATCACAGCTCATGTGCTCTAGAGCCTACGCTCAACAAAAAATCTCATGACCCATGAGCTTCAGAGCTTACATTCAACACAAGATCTCATAACCCATGCGCTCCAGGGCTTACACCCAACACATCATAGAAATCAATCATGCATTTAGTCTTATGCACAATACATCACAAATAATCATCTCAATATATATTAGGGCTTGTGCCCAATCACATAATAATAAATTGAGTACATCGGGGCCTATTCCGAGTACAGCAACAGTTGTCCTTGTCCAGCAGAGCCTATTGCCAACAAATATAATCATATAACAAGACAATAAAACATGTGCATTGGGGCTTATGCTGAGTATATATATATATAACCAACATAACTCATGCGTAGTGGGGCATGCGCCAAATATATAGACATAAACATCAAATTAAATCATGTGCAGTGGGGCTCATGCCCAATATAGTCGAGGTCAAAATTCAGGATATTATATAACCCATGCTTTGACTTATATGGTGTAATCATTCAGTTAATAATACTTTACAACGGTTTTCGATGAAATCATTTTTATAATAGGAACCTAGCAACTAGATGTTTTTAACATATTCATTTAACATAATTGATTGCAATTAATGACACCAACATTTATGTGTTTAATTATTAATCTTAAAGGAAACATAATAGTAACAACACTATCATCAATTACTATTTATTGTTATTAATAACATTACTACTAATAATAATAATTAATACTAATAATCAATAATATTATTATTATTCCCCATATGCAGGTGACACGGAGGATAGGACATTTAGGGATGACGAGGCCATGGCTATGGATTCAGATGCAGCTCAGGATGGCATGGAGAAGGTGTTGAGGCCTGGAAATCCGCAGGCAACAACAGCAAGGGATTCTCCGCAGTGAACGTTCCCAACTATCCCATGACTGTTTAGTATAGGGAATCTGTCCCGTTTTTGGTCTGGCTACCGTAGGTCGAAGTAACAGAAACAAATGTTTTACTGGTTGCGGCCCGGTCCACCGTGTATATTTTTGTATTTTTGACTTTAAGTATGATATGCACGTGCCTAATTAACAATGCAAGGTGATAAAGATGCAAAGAGTAGTCACAATGTGATGCGCAGGTTCTTACCTCTCGTCTTTGCACTCACAAGCATCCAAATCACATAAAACAAGAAATTCAAACTAACTACCTAACCTATCCCTAGGGAGCAGGATTGCCATTCATCGGTGAGTAATATATTTTGTACATGCATAATGAAAAGTTACAGATAGCTGATACTTATTTCAAGACACATGAACAATTACAGATATTTGAACAACCAGATAGCCAATTGTTTTATGAACAACATTCATTACTCACAGTGGAAAACATCACAAAATATATTGAAGAACATTTAAACAAGAACATAGATTCAGGAAGTTAAAACACTCTGACAGTTAATGAAACACAGCTGAAAACAAAATAGTTCCTCTTCAACATTGCTCATTTAATCACATTGATACATTCCACATTACGCTTTCTCCAACAGGAAAAAGTTGCAGTTTCTGATTGTAAAACGAAATAGTTCCTCTTACAATCAAATGGTTTACAAGTTTTTCCAGGGAAAAAGTGCTCTCTAAGTTCTTCTTTCCAATATTTAAAAAAAATAGTAGATCGTTTGGGCTCCCCCCAAACGTGTGACTCTTCGGTTCTTCAAGCGTTTCATATCCCTCCTTTCATCCTTTCTTCGTATGCTCATGATCATCTGAGTAACCGCTGGACCTTTCAGATCTGGGCTTTTGTTGCTTTCGATTTTGTCTTTTCTTTCGCTTGTCTCCCTTGCGACCCTGTCGGATTCGATTTGATTTTTTCAAAACTGTCAAGCTATGCCTTCACACCATGGTCTCCCCAACAGTCCCTTGAGTTATACCTGCAATCAATTACTATGTATCATTCGTTGAAATGGCATTTTAAACGTCAACTTAAACCGCCTAAAATGGCTAATCAACAAGAAAATGACCAGGTGCATCCCTTTATCAGAGACTTTTAATAAACGGAAGAGTTATGACTAAGCCTCGAGCGGGAAAGTTCTAAATCGAAATCCGAAAGGATATCGACATTGGACGCGAAAAGGCTTTCTTAACTGCAACAGTGGAACAGGAGAGGTTAAGGATAGGCGATACGCGGGCGGGAGAAGCTTTAATAGGAAGTCAAAAGGTTTTTACATCGGAAGCCAAATGACTTTCCCAGCCGCAATGGCAGAAGAGAAAAAGGCTACGGGTACGCGACTAAAGGTCAACACACATCGGCAATCGGAGCGCTTTACACATCAGGTGCTTAGTTGCTTTGGGAGCTGCAACGCCGAAAGGGAAAAGGACAGCAGCCACCGATTAACATAGTATGACACCCGATCAACAAAAAAATAAGTGCTCAAACAGTTCTAAAAATCAACAACGGTCAAAATACCTTTCACCTCCGAACAACGCCCTTTCAACAAGCAAAACCAAACTTAAAATTTGTGACCCAAACAATTTCAACACACGCTACCTCCGAAACAGGCCAAGAGTCAATCCTTTAAAATCATTCCACATTAAAACACGACCAAAAGGTTCAAAGGATCCAACAATTAAAAACGATGCTAAATCATGAGGAGGGGCCCAAAATTTAAGAAATTTTGGGAAAACAGTTGCAGCTGCAACAATTGGCGACTACCTAGTGAACCTAGATCTCTGGACAACTACTTCCTTAAGTAACCGACTGTTTAACAATAAAATCAACATGTTGAATTCTTCTAGATGTATGGATTTCCCAAATGGCAGATACATGAACTTCGAATCATTGAGGGTAGTCTTGTTCAGGGAAACGACAACCAAGGTCTCAAAGTCAAGATAACTCTTTCGAGGCCAAAAGTATGAGTTTCATTTTTTACCTCTGTCTTTGGGGTAGCTTCCAGTTCGAACATCACAGGATCGTAACATTCGATAAATAGAAATATTCATTTGTTCCTCATTCCCATGCCATTTTGCACTTTTGTGCTTTTGGACTTTTGTCCTTTTGAGTCCTCCTCATGCCTTTCTTTCTGAATTTTTATTCAGGCTCCTCTATCCATAGTGTCCTTTTGTGTGAGAGATGTATTTAGTTTTCAGCTCACGGATGGAGAGGAACCTTTGGCAATTTTATACTCATATGATTTAGAACTTTGTTTTGATATACATTGCTTTCTTAGGAGTTTTTGACTCTTTTTTAGCCTTTTGGCTTTCAATTCTTGGCATGGGATCATTTATATATAATAGACTGTTTACCCTCCTTCCTTTCCATGGGTCTTTGCTATCACCCCCTTAGGACATTTTTAAGTGTGAGATGGATGGAGCCTCATAATAGTATTCCAGAACTTTTAATCTTGAGTTACTTTACAGGGATTAAGCAGGATTTCAATGCGTTCATAGCCATTTAGGAAAACTGCTAAACTAGAAGAAACTTTATCAGATAAAACGATAATACACAGTCTTATAATCAAGGGTCTTAGTTGGCCCAGAATTATAATGCTCTCCATGTGACCAAAGCTTGCTTCTTTTATTTAAAATCAAACAGAAAATCTAAAGTAAAACAAAACTAAACTTCATGACTCAAAGACTCAAAAGATAGCCAAAACAGATTATTTATATACAAGACAGAAGAACTCAAACAAATCCTTAGGAAAAATAAGGCTTGAGAACCAAGCCATTTACTGGTAAGTTCTCTTCCCAACCTTGCAGATCCTACAACTTATAGGTAGAAGGGCCAAGCTTTGCCCCAATCTGAAAAGGGCCTACCCACAACTGTTGGAATTTAGTATGCTTTCCTTTCTCATCATGGGGGTGATCCCACTTAAGAACCAGATCTCCTACTTCAAACTCTTTTGTTCCTACCTTATGTTTGTCGAACCATCTCTTTATCACCCCCTGCTATTGCTTAAAGTGCTCTCTAGATTTAGATCTAGCCTCTTCTGCTTTCAGGAGATTATTTATCCTTATTTGCAAAACCTCATCATCCGACCCTCTAGATTCTTGAGCTATTATGGAAGAAGGTAGCATGATATTGGGAGGAAGAATGGATTCTTTACAATAGACAAGGGTATATGGAGACACTCCAATCGAAGACTTGGGGGTGACTCTATCAGACCAAAGGGCATTTGGTAGCGCTGAGTGCCAGCTCCTCTAGTTTTCTATTACATTCTTCTTTAAAATTCTAATCAAATTTTTGTTAGAAGACTCAGCCAGACCATTTCCTTGTGGATAGTAATTAGCAGAATAATGCAATTTTATCCCTTTATAATGAGAAAAAGAAGTCAATTTAATTGATGAAAAGTACTTAGCATTATCAAATATTAACGAAATTGGAACTCCAAACCTGGTCATGATATGATCTTGTAGGAAGATGATGACCACGTCTTCATTTATCTTGCGTACCGGGATAGCTTCAACCCAGCGAGTGAAATAATCGGTCGCGGTCAGAATGTACTTGTGTTGCAGAGAGGAATTCAGTTTTATTTCTCCAATAATATCCAACCCCCATTGCTCGAATGGCTCCGTGATCATCACAGGCTTTAGGGGTGCCGCTGCTTTAGGCTGTCTCCCACTACACCTTTGGCAAATATCACACTTCCTGACATGTGCGTGTGCATATTTGAAGAGCGTAGGCCAATAGTAACCTTCCCTGAGTATTTTGTGGGCTGTAGTATCTCCTGAATAATGTCCCCTAGCAGGCCCGTCATGCAAATCTGTCATTACTTTTTTGGTATCTTCTTTCTCTAAGCATCTTAGAAGAAATCCATCATAATTTTTTCTGAATAATATCCCTTCAACAATTTGATAGGATGCTGATTTGAGACTCAACTCTCTTCTTTGCTTAGAATTCCAATGTTCTGGCAACAATCCTGTCTGCAGGTAATGCACAAGGTCTCTATACCAAGACTCGGGAGCTGTAAACAAAGGACATACATCCATTAAATGTAATTCGGCTTCATCCTCCCAGGAATGTTTATCATTTTTCCCATTTTCAGTCATCAATTTGCACAACTCTTGTCCTTTAACTATAGAGGCTGGCTTGAATTCAATGTCGTACTCTTGAAGAGCTGTTACCCAGTTGCCCCTTCTTTCTCCTAACTCTTTCTGTACAAGAAGGGATCTTACAGCTGGGTAGGGGATGATCACCTTGGTTCTATTTTTAAAAATATAAGGCCTGAATTGCTTTACTGCTTTAAACACTGTGTAAGCTTGTTTATCAATGGCTGGGTAATTTAATTCATCCCCTTGTAGACAGGTGCTCATGAAGGATATTGGGAATTCATCCCCCCCATCTTCCTTTTGCGTAAGCACAGCCACTAACGAATCATGAGATGCAAATGTATACAGAATAAAGTCTTTATCAAAATCTGGGCTTCTCAGGGAGGGTGCATGTGCAACAATAGTTTTAATTTTTCTGAAAGCATTCTTCTCAGTCTCGATCCACTTGAATTGTGCATTTTGCTTCACCATCTGCTGCAGCGGCTTGACAATCTGAGCGAAATCAGGCACAAATCTTCGCACGAAATTTATAGTTCCCATAAATGATTGCATCCCGTTTTTATTATGGGGCAAGGGGATTTTCTCAATGGCCTTAATTCTTTCTGGATCTATAGAAATTCCCTTCTTCGATACTATGTGACCAAGCAGCTTACCCTCCGTAACAGTAAACACACATTTTTTGGGATTGAGTGAGATGCCATATTTCCGACAGCGTTCAAAAATATACCTTAAGTGAAACGCATGCTCTTCTTTCCTTTTTGAGAATATCGTAATCTCGTCAAGGTACACTACAGCACTACAGCCAATCAATTCGTGGAAAGTTATGTCCATAGCCCTATGAAACATCACTCCAACATTTATAAGCCCAAAGGGCATCCTTCTATAGGAAAAGGTTCCCCATTTGGTCCTGAACGTTGTCTTCAATCTGTCTTCTTCGGCTACTAATACTTGATTGTAGCTAGAGAAACCGTCTAATAATGGAAATAGTTCAAAACCTAAAACCATTTGTAGCAGCTGCTCCATGGGTGGAACAGGATAGTTATCTTTATCTGAGGCACGGTTTAAATTTCTGAAATCCACGCAGAGTCTGATTTCTCCAGATTTTTTTCTTACCGGCACCAGATTTGATACCCACTCAGAGTGTCTGACCTTAAAAATGATTCTAGCATCCAATAATTTCTTCACTTCACTCTGAATCAGCGGTTCCAATTTTGGATGCATTTTTCTCAAAGGTTGCTGATACGGCTTGACGCCGACTTTGATGGGAATAACATGCTTGATGATGCTGGTGTCGTATGTTTTCAAATCTTCGTACGACCATGTGAAAACATCTTTATATTGTTTAAACAGACTGACAAACTTGTCCCTTTTTACTGGTGAGCAACATTTGCCGAGATTCACAAATTTAGGATTCGTCTCAGTCCCTAAATTTATCAGCTCGAACTGTAGAGATGAGCTGTGGGTCTTCACGTTGGCTGGTCTTCTGAACTTTTCATTTAAATCAAAAATTCTTTCTAACGTTCTGATTCCTTTAGGGATGAAATTATCATACTTTAGCTCAGCCTGATGTTCTTCATTGTCTAAAATTGCTCCTTTAAACCCCTAGTCATTTGTTAAACATTCTATAATCTGTTGGTCATCATTGAACAATCGTAGATTGGTAATCATATCAAGTACAGAGGACCTGAAAAGTAATTCAACAGAGCATCGATTATTAGTGGGTACCAACCTAGTGGCTGATGTGGCCAACAGGTCAGCTGCTGCATTTTTAAGCCTTGGAATTGAAATAATATTGAATGCATTAAAACATTTAAGCAGGTCCCATACCTCATCTTGGTAAGCCTTTAAGTGAGGAGAAACACAATGTATTTGATTCTGGATTTGTTTCACAATAATTTCAGAATCTGCAAAAACTTTTAGATTACTTACCTTTAATTCAATCGCTTTCCTTAGGCCCTGCACCAACGCTTCGTACTTAGCTATATTATTAGTACAATTAAACTCTAATCTACATGAGAGAAAATTTTTATTCTTCTGGGGGTCAATCAGGACACAACCAGCCCCTAACCCTTCTAATGTCTTAGAGCCATCAAAAAACAAATTCCAAAAATCACTAACTACTGAAAACGAATCTACTCCTACTGCTATGTTTACTATGTTACAATCAATCTCATCAGCCTGTGAGAATCGAAGGAGACCAGGATGAGTGTTTGATGTGTTTTTGGCTTCTTCTGCTTGGTAATTTCTTGGTTCCAACTCAATAAAATAGTTTCCCAAGACAGAACTCACTGGTTCATTTTTTCCATTCAGTTGAGTAACGTTGTATCTCATGTGAGGCTCTCTTAAAATATTAATCTGGTTCAGACTTCCTTTGTATGGAAACCACAGATGCGACCAATCCAAGGAAAAATATCGATTTAATTTGGCCGACCAATCTCTGCTCAGGACAAGACTGTAAGCGTCTGGTATATCAGCCACCACGATGTTAATGACTTGGCATACTTTATCATTGGATGCGAGACGGACTAGGACGTCTTCCATCTCACCAATTACATTTACATCTGTCCTATCCAACTGAACAACCCTCCACGTGGATGGCTTAGGCTGCCCATTTATCTTTTTACAGACTGATATTGGCATGAAATTAACTGACGCCCCTGAGTCTACCAGGAAATTGTGCACGTTATGATTGAAAATTTCAAATGTGAGGAGGAAAGGTGGATGTTTGATTTTAGACTTACCTCCAATGCTGGTTTCTCCGATTTCTTCTTCTTCTTGTGGTTGATTGACAGTAGGCAGCTTCTCGTCCGATGCTTCAAGTGCTTTCAATAGTTTTTCTTTTTGCTGCGGCACTTTACACATTTCAAATAGTGAAACGTTTGCCTTTCCCTTCTTAATATCTTCCACGATGTCATAATCCATCTGGAATTCCGTAGAATGTGGTTTATCAACCTTTTCTTCACTGGGCTTGGCGAACGTATCAGTCTGCCTAGGATCCTGACTGGTAATTGTGAATTCAGGAATTTTATCAGCTGCGGACTTACTTTGAAATTTCTTAACATTCTTTTGCAGCAATTTAATCTTTGGGAGAAGGAGACTGATTTCTTTAATTGGCCCTTGGCTCCTTGTTGCCACATTGGTTTCCATGACTTCTTTGTAGCCCTGATTCTTTTCTTCTCCCGCATCAAACAACGAAACATAATTCCACAAAACCATGGTTTCCTCTTCTTGTTCCTTCGTTGAAGTAATATTTTCCTTTCTTTCTTCCTCTCCCTCTTCCGTTAACTTAGAATCCAATAGATGATTCATAACCAACGTCATTGAGTTTATCCATTGAGGACAATTTCTTTCAGAGTGCAGTTGTTGGTGGAATGTGCAAAAATTTTCCATTCCTACTTCCATCAGATTCATAGATGTAGTATTATGAGGAGGAGGTTGAGACTGATTGTTATCCTCTCTTTTCTTATAATAGGGCCTATAGAACTTTTGTGTTTCCTTCTCTTTCTCGAGATATATGATTTGTTGGAAAGCTTCTGCATCATTTTTGCCATATTTTCAAGATCGGGCAATTTCTCCTCCTTTGGCTTAGAAAACAATAAAGCCTTCCTTCCCACACCTTTCTCTCCTGACTGTTCTGGATAATCTTCAATACTTTCTCTTTCAGCCTCCACTACTTCTGCTTCTGCATAGGTTTCTGCCAACATAGGCTTGGCCCTTATTTTGGAAAACATGGCCAACTCAGGACCTAACGCGGAAGTATAATATTCAATCAGTACCTTGTCCGAAAGTTTATCTATTTCAGAAAAATTCTTGAGATATGCCGCAAACCTCTGAGTGAAACTGTGCACGTTTTCCTTTCTTTCTTTTTTCAAGGCACATAGTCCTTTCATCAGAGCTGCGTGAGTCTTCTGAGTTGCATATTTACTCCTAAATATCCTTTCAAAGGTATCTCAATCAGGGATAGAGTTTGCAGGAAGCCCGAAGTACCATGATGTTGTAGCTCCTTTAAGGGTATGCGGGAGCAGTCTGCAGACTACGTCTTCATATTCCCCGGCCCTTAATCCTTCAATTGCCAAGTAAAAACTTTGTAGTTGGTCATATACTAATATCCTCTCACTTGGATCGAACTTGGGCTACATCTTGTCAAAGGCTTGAGGTAGATCATGTAATGGAGGTGTCAGGTTAAACAGTGATCTGGCTTTCCAAGCAGGTGGTGGATTTGGTGGGTTAGGTGGTGGATTAGCATTTACTCCTGCCATGAGTCTGGGTGGAGAGTGAGGAGGTGAGCCAATGGGGATGTGAGCAGGAGAACTGTGAGGGGTATCAGAGCCTTCTTGATTCAAGGGTAGCACAACTTCTTGTAAGGTTGTTTCTACAAGTTCTTCCCAGTCTCCAATCAGCACTGAGTCTTCTACTATAGGACGATCTTTCTTTTTATATTCTCTTCTGGGAAATTTAGGGATGATTGGAAATCCTCCAATCTTATTCACATATGCCCTAGTGTGTCTTCTTAAATCATTAACCACCTCGTTGCCAACAGAATATAGATGTTCTCTACTCGTTTCTTCCGGAATTGGATTATGAATCCCACTGCTTTCAGAACTGTTACCAGTGGAATAATCTCAGGAAAACGGGTTTCCTCAGCCAGCCATGCATTGGCGGCCCTCCTTCTAGTGCCAGAACTATTGAGGCCTGGAAATCCACAGGCAACAACAATAAGGGATTCTCCCTAGTCAACGTTCCAAACTAGCCCGTGACTGTTTGGTATAGGGAATCCGTCTGGTTTGCGGTCCGACTACCGTAGGTCAAAGTAACAGAAACAAAGGTTTTACCGGTTGCGGCTTGGTCCACCGTGTATATTTTTGTATTTTTGAATTTAAGTATGATATGCACATGCCTAATTAACAATGCAGGGTGATAAAGATGCAAAGAGTAGTCACAATGTGATGTGCAGGTTCTTACCTCTCGTCTTAGCACTCACAAGCATCCAAATCACATAAAACAAGAAATTCAAACTAACTACCTAACCTATCCCTAGGGAGCAGGATTGCCATTCATCGGTGAGTAATATATTTTGTACATGCATAATGAAAAGTTACAGATAGCTGATACTTCTTTCAAGACACATGAACAATTACAGATATTTGAACAACCAGATAGCCAATTGTTTTATGAACAACATTCATTACTCACAGTGGAAAACATCACAAAATATACTGAAGAACATTTAAACAAGAACATAGGTTCAGGAAGTTAAAAGACTCTCACAGTTAATGAAAAACAACTGAAAACGAAATAGTTCCCCTTCAACATTGCTCGTTTAATCACATTGATACATTCCACATTACGCTTTCTCCAACATGCAAAAGTTGCAGTTTCTGATTGTAAAACGAAATAGTTCCTCTTACAAGCAAATGGTTTACAAGTTTTTCCAGGGAAAAAGTGCTCTCTAAGTTCTACTTTCCAATATTTAAACAAAATAGTATATCATTTGGGCTCCCCCCAAATGTGTGACTCTTCGGTTCTTCGAGCATTTCATATCCCTCCTTTCATCCTTTCTTCGTATGCTCATGATCAGCTGAGTAACCACTGGACCTTTCAAATCTGGGCTTTTCTCGCTTTTGATTTTGTCTTTTCTTTCACTTGTCTCCCTTGCGACCCTCCCAGATTCGATTTGATTTTTTCAAAACTGTCAAGCTACGCCTTCACGCCGTGATCACCCCAACAGTCCCTTGAGTTCTACCTGCAATCAATTACTGTGCATCATTTGTTGAAATGGAATTTTAAATGTCAACTTAAACCGCCTGAAATGGCTAATCCATAAGAAAATAGCCAGGTGCATCCCTTGATCTGAGACTTTTAATAAATGGAAGAGTTTTGACTAAGCCTTGAGTGAAAAATTTCTGAATCGGAAGTTGGAAGGATATCGACATCGGACGTGAAAAGGATTTCTTAGCCACAACAGCGGAACATGAGAGGTTAAGGACAGGTGACACGCGGGCGGGAGAAGCTTTAATCGGAAGTCAGAAGGTTTTGACATCAGAAGCCAAATGACTTTCCCTGCCGCAATGGCGGAAGAGAAAAAGGCTACGGGTACATGACTAAAGGTCAGCACGCATTGGTAATCGGAGCGCTTTACACATCGGGTGCTTAGTTGCTTTGGGAGCCGCAACGGCGGAAGGGAAAAGGATAGCAGCCGCTGATTAACATAGTATGATACCCGATCAATAGAAAAATAAGTGCTCAAACAGTTCTAAAAATCAACAATGGTCAAAATACCTTTCACCTCCGAACATCGCCCTTTCAACAAGCAAAACCAAACTTAAAATCTGCGACCCAAACAATTTCAACACACGCTACCTCCGAAACAGGCCGAGAGTCAATCCTTTAAAATCATTCCACATTAAAACACGACCAAAAGGTTCAAAGGATCCAACGATTAAAAACAACGCTAAATCATGAGGAGGGGCCCAAAATTTAAGAAATTTTGGGAAAATAGTTACAGCTGCAATAGGAGGATTAGGATGGGTTGGACAGGGATGTTGTATAGGATGGCATGGAATTGGACGTGGCTCAAAATGACAAGGGTGTGGTCATGACGGTGGCTCAGAATGATGAGGATGACGAGGATGTTGATATGAAAGTGGTTCTGGATGACGTGGCCCACCAGATGAATGACAACTGGAAGCATGCAAATAGGCCCCCTCATGGGCCTGAGACCTCTCTGGTCCACAACGTGAACAATGATTTCAATGCTGAAAACTGGCAATCGGACAATCATTAGAGGAAATTTGGGGTCTAAAATTCACCTTATAAGAAAATGTGCCAACAATAAATTTTGTGAGTTGGAATTCAAGAACCAATATAATTTCAATAAAATGAGTCAAGCATAATGGTTGAATTGACATATTTGTCATAAAAGAAAACTACTTTTTTTGTTAGTATTTTTGACATATCTCCCTGTGTTTTTAGTCCAATTTCTGGTGGGATAGCTTGTTGGATGCAGAATTTAATTCCACATCCAACGAGTACCCATACTTCATACTTTTGACAGGCCCCTCTACTCCAAAAATAAGAAATACCTGAAAAAACATGATGATGATGTCATCATCACATTTTTTCTGAAATTTCTTATTTTTGGGGTAGCGGGGTCCATCAAAAGTATGAATTGTGGGTACTCGTTGGATGTGTATTTAAATTATGCATCCAACGCGCTCCCCCGCTCATAATTTTAGTAAAAACACAAGGAGATATGTCGAAAATATGAACAAAACAAATTTCATTCTTCTCCAAAATTAATAACTATTAATTTTTTTATTTTAGCTATTATTTTATTATTTTAACTATTATTTTATCATTTTCCTTAGGAGGCCCATTTTAGAGCTCAAATTTCCTCTAATGTCAGACGATGACGCTAGAACCTACAGCAATGCTGGCAGTCCCAGTCCCCTTGGCAATTAAGGCCAAGTAGGATGGGTACAGAGCCATTAAGGCTCACATGGATGTTTTTCAGGTTGGGTGCATTATGGTTCTGCCCCTGTCTCTATCTCTCCATTTCATTCTTTCTACCTACATCACACAGAGCATTCCCCATTTGCTCAACCTTACCTCGCCAAAACCTCCCCTATGGCCTATATCAATCACGCACTACTCTGCATATTGTTTTAGCCATGAGCTCCCCCATTGCAATCCTCGTCTGCTCCGCTCTCTTGTCACCTATTTCAGTCACACGCTCTATGTGAACCATATGCCGCTGCGATGAAGAGCGCCTCTCACAGGCGGGAGAAGACCTCCCAGAAGAGGAAGAGGGCGTGGTAGAGATGGTGACCTGGAGGAACCACCCTTCTACTCGAATTCCAACAATAGGGAATTCAAGGCTGAGTTTTCAGCCACGCTAATATCCCTCATCAAATATTGAGAAGACAAACTCTCAGGTGCCACTTCTATAGCCACCCACACCACCACCCACAGAGAAAATTATTGGGTCTTTAAAAATTTGCTCACCAGACTCATTCTACGATTCGTCAACAATTTTATTGACCCTACTCAACCTCCTCCACCCCCTCCACCTCTGCCCCCCCCTCACCCCCTCCACCCCCCCACTATCACCTCCTGATCCTCTAGTTCTCCCCACTCCCCGCCCTCCTCCTCTCCCTCGCCAAAGCACTCTCATGGATCCTCAACGATAGTTTGTAAGGAATAAAGGACTTTCCACCCAAAATACATCACCACAGCCTGTTAATCAACCAACACCAGACTCTAGCAGCTCCGCGAACAATGACTCCACAGGTGACAGCAAGAAACTTGAGCAGGAGCGAGAGCAAGGCACACAATAGGTACTCTAATTGCGGCACTGACTACTGCCACCGAATCACTGAGGTACCATATGAGCTAGTCTGACACCAGGTGTTTCGCTCCTCCAACTGTCCAAAATCCATGGTTTTTACATTTTTTCTATTCAGTAATTGACATCTATCTAGTCTTAGTTTGTCTCGTTTTCAAATACTTTGTTATGTATATTAAACTTGTCTCATTTTCAAATACTCTCTTCTGTATTTTTGAACTGTCTAATATCTATTTTCCCCTCTATGGGGGGGATCAATTTTTTATACTCTTAGATCGCCTAGTTTGGCTCGGTTTTCTGTTCTCGTAACACACAGACTGGTACAATTATTTGTATTTTATCTTTACTTAATAGACTAAACCTGAACTTACAAAAAAAATTATTATTATTATTAATTGATTGCAGTTAATAACATTGACATGTATATGTTTAATCGTTAAGTACCCTAGCACTAATCTATTACACTTTTCTTAATAAACAAGGTGCATTCACTAGTTTAATTAATCATGATTACTAGCTAAACTATACAACTATCCAAGGTTAATGTTTGTCAATGATATTTCATACTGACAATACTTATGTTAATTGTTTATTACGATGTCTACATACATTAACAAATATTTTTGTTGACTAATTCTTGCACATGCCCTAACAACTAAACATCCATTATCTTAATCGATCAATGTGCAACTATCCTCTTGATTACTACAACTTATATGATTATCCAACATGTTACGTATTTGTATATTCATACTAGTGTGCATGTGCAAGGTGTGCATGCATGGCGAGTACATGCATAGGTTGAACATGTACTATAAACATACCTCATCTTTCCTACGCATAAATTCTAACTGATACTAATAATATTTCACATAGACATGACAAGTATACATATATAATATGTAATTGCTTTAACCTTCTCAGGTATTTAACAATTCCTCCCTTTTATGATTTCCTATCTTACCTTTATGTTCTTATTAACTTAACCGGACAACCAAAATGGGTTCCTACCATCACTAATTTGATATCATAAAATACTCAACCCTCAACAATACTAACTAGCATATCCTCTCATCCTAACCTACATCGACATCCTCCCTTTAATTTCTCTACTAGTACAAAGTGGATGCGGGTCATACTGATTTAACCACATAGAACCTGAGAGCAGTAGCATCGTCTAACTAGCAGACCTGGCCTCTCCAAGCAGGAATCCAACCACCATCATCACAACAACTTGGGGAGCGTGTCTCAGCACTTCCCTCCCATGACCTCGGGTGTCATAGGGACATAGGCTGGGCAATACATTCATCCCTCTCAACATACTGGGTCTATACCCTATCAAACCATACTGTGTTGCTATCGAGTTTATTGGTATGTGTCGTTGTATAATCGCCTTGGTAACTAAGGCTCTCTACAATATATGTACTACATCACACTTCACATCACATACCCAGCTATTACATAGCCCCTGTATCATGTGGGTTAGCACTTTGCAAACATACATTCATAACAACATTAAATCAGTAGTTGGTCCATATTATGACATTATTTCCTTTCATTGCATAGAATTATTAAATCGATCACATCATGGGTGGGTATCCATGTAGCACATCATACATATCACATCATATCAAGAATGACAATCGAACATACATTTAGAAAACAAAGGAATCGCATGGTGACCACAACATAGTAATTAGCTCATAAGCATCATAACATCATGAAAATGATAACATCATAATCAGAGAATAATCATGATAACATCATAGCATCATAATGAGAGCATAACCATGATAACATCATAGCATCATAACCAACATATATAATCAAGTCTAACATGCGAAAATATAGTTTACTTGATATAGCGGAGTCCACAGATAATCAGAAAATACAGTGTAAAAATGCTGAGTCATAAACATGCCTAATTCAAAATATGGAGCATTACATGTATCATATTTGGTGTTCATCAATTAAAAAAACTACCCAAATCAAATATTAAGAACTAGATCTCAACACAATGATAAGTTTCCTACAATGTGGTTTGCAATTTTGAAGACTAAGGTTCCACTATCATGTATAAGGGTGGAGTGTTAATTTACATGTACCTAATACATATTACTATAATTTGATATTCAATGCCAAAGCATAATAATCAACCTTAAAAGCATTTCTTAATAGTAAATTAAATAGTACTTGAGATTCAAATTTAAAATAAAATGACTTTTTTTAAAGTATTAATTCATAATACATTTTTTCCAAATAAAAAAAAAACTACATTCATTGAGATTATAAAATATAATAGCATCAAATAATTTAATGGGTCCTTCAACCATCAAACTCTAATGCTTAATCCATGATATATATGAATGGCAAAATTCAAATATTTTTTAGTATAAAATTTATAACCAATTTTTTATTTATAAAAAATTGACTAATATTAAAAAGAGTTTTCATAATTCAATAAGAAATTACAATAATAATTATTTTATTTACTTTGTTAGATTTAATTGTAATAATTTTAATTTTATCAAAATTAATGAAAAATTTAGTAAAATATTTTAAAATAAATTGAAAAATACACTTTTATTAAAAAAAATGCATTTAAAATATTAATCAAATCTCATGATCATTGATTTAATTATTTAATCATTTTTGTTATTGTGCTTCACCAACATAATGTATCTTTCTCCATAATCATGCATTAAGAACTAGATAAACATTATATAATGACACTAAATGACTAAAAAAAAATCAATAAAAGAACAAACAATATGATGAAAAGAAAAACACCTTTGGATGTAAATATAAAACCTCCTAAATAATAAGAAAAATATGATCTTTCCCATTTTCATTTTTTATTAAAATATATTAACTTATATAAAAAGAAATCATTACTAAACCTAATTTACACACCACCACAAAAAAAACAAACAAACCAAATTTATAAACTACATAAAAATGAAATGATAATAAAACCTAACATTTAAATAAAATAAAATCATTACAAAGTATGATAAAAACCTAAACTACATCAAACAACTATAATAACGAGTCATGATAAAATCTAACATGTAAATATCATATTAGTGACATGGTCCTCTCCATGAGTTGGGTTTTTTTGGTACTACCTCTGTTTATAGTTCGAGATAGATATATTTGTTGTAGGTAGAGTTTTTTTGTTTAGGGTTATTTTTGGAACATTTTTTATAAGTTTTTTTAATATTTAATAAAATAATTAAAATAAATATTTTTTATATAATTATTAAATATATTATATTTAAAAAAATTATAATAAATAATTTTTTATATTATATTATTATTATAATAAATAGTTTTAATTTTTAAACACATTTTTTATGCTTCGTATTAAATATCTAAAACTTATAAAAAATATATTCAATTTTAAATCTTAAACTACTAAATAATCATTAAGTTATAACATATTTAACTAAAACCAATATATGGTATAATAGTTGTGCATATCAATCATTGATGACGAACCCGTAAATAATACACTGGCCCAAAATAAAGTTGCTCCTCCTCATCACGAGTAAATATATGTATATCGTGAATATATCAACAGTAAAGATGTGTGTATAACGAACACAAAAAATATGAATAAACATGTGTAACATCAATTTTTTATGACTATATGTCATCTTAGTGGGTTAATTCAAATTGTAACTTGATGATGGTGAAAAGAGTGGAGACGTATATGTAATTTTTTTTAGATATTTTTAAAATTTTAAAATAATAAAATTATTATAAATATAAAAGATTATAATATATAAGAAATATTTTTAATATTTAATGAAAAAATCTGTATTATATTTTGTGTATAACAAGATTACAATACTTAAGATTTAAAAATGTATATAATATTTTTGATCTTTTATTGAAGATAGAGAAAAACTTCAAACTATTTAGGAAATTTGTACACTCCATAAAAACACTGTGTTTAGGGAGGCATCATCCAACTCCTAGCTCTGTCCCAAAATATCATAGCACTTACAACTCCAATGAATCCAATCCCAAATCCCAACCCCAATGCAAGCAATGAGACATGGTCGTCTACACTACTTAGCCAAGCACATCCTTTATCAATGCTAGCTCATTCCATTGTGCTATTGTTTTTTGTTTCCTTGCATAATTGTAAACGATAGCCACTTAAGAAATGGTTCCCTTCAAATGATGTCTGGTTAAAAGTGTCTACTTGAGTTCCTTTTGAGATTCAGCCACAAAGTTTATTACATGAAATGCTCATATATGCCAACTTTGTCAATATGGAGAGTTCTTGAGGAATAGGTCCAGTTAATTTATTTTGGGACAAGTCCAATTGCTCCAAAGTAGAGATCTTACTAAAAGATGCGGGAATCTTCCCTTCTAGTTGATTTTTTGATAAATTCAACAATATCTCCAATAAGCTTATTTCTAGACAAGTCAAATATGGTGTTTTTTTCTAGCACATATGTGAGAACATACTCATATCCTTGATTACAATTCTTACATCCTCATATAATGTGTTACTATTGAGTTCAGAAGACCTAAGCAATTTGAATCCCTTTATTCCATTAAGAGTGGATGGTATTTTTCCATGGAACTTATTGTTGGATAAATCTAGCACCTACAATTGGGTGAGATTTGTTATCCATTGAGGAATACCACCTTGTATCTCATTATAACCAAGACTTAAGGCTCTTAAGCCATTAAAAAAATTGAGATACCGAGGAAGCTCACCTGTTAACTTATTTTTACTTAAATCTAATAGTTGAAGCTCAATGCGATGAGCCAATGATGGAGGGATAATGCTAGAGAAGCTATTAGAATGAGCATATAGAACTTTCATAGACATTGGAAAACTTATATCTTATAAAGTTCCACTGAATTTGTTTTTAGACACCTTTAATCTTTGTAAAAACACACATTTTTTTAATGCCAATGAAATTCTACCCAACAAAGAATTGTTCATCCATGTCAAAACCATCATAGACTTGTAATTCCCTAAAGATCCAGGAATAGTTCCATTCAACTTGTTTTTAGACAAGTCTAATGCTTGTAGTTTTACACATTTTCCAATACTCTCAGGAATTGTTCGTGACAAGTTGTTATTATCCAAGTAAATATTTTGAATGTTGCTCAAATTGCCAATGCCTCTTGGAATGTTACCCGTTAACATGTTGGTAGTAAGATGTAAGAAGTTCAGCTTACTCAATTTTGTAATGTCTTCTCGTATACCACCGATCAGACTACTTCCTCCAAAATATAGGAAATTCAATTGAGTCAATTTTATAATGACTAATTTTGTTATGGGACCAATCAAATTATTTGTATCCAAAGCTAATGTGGTCAATTGAGTCAAATTACCAATTGCTTCAAGAACATGGCCAGATAAATCATAGCTACCCAGGTAAATTTGTTTGAGCATACTTAAATTGCCAATTTCTTGAGGTATGCTACCATTTAACCTATCATTTGTACCAAGATGTAGATATTCTAGCTGACTCAATTTGGCTGTAGATTTAGGAATGGCACTTGAGAACGAATTTGCACCCAGAGATAGGTAAGTCAAATAAGTCAAATTGGTAATGGATTCAGGTATTACACCGTTCATTTTATTTCTAAGCATACTCAAGGTGGAGAGAGGAAGCTGGAAAATACTCATAGGGATGGAGCCTTTAATCTTGTTGGATCCTAAATCTAGCCATTGAAGATTGCTGCAATTTCCTATTTTGGAAGGGATCATACCTGAAATGTTAGTAGGGCCATATATGGACAGTTGAAAAAGCACTCTCAAATTTCCCATTTGAGGTGGTATTCTTCCTGACAATCTGTTGTCGCCCAAAAATAAAATATGGAGTGAAGCGCAGTTTCCCAGAGATGGAGGAATGGTACTCTCGAAAATGTTTCTGTGTAACTATAGGTACTATAATTTTTGCAACAACCTTAGTTGAGCCATAATCCTTCCAGTGAGGTTAGTTTGACACCATCAATGGTTATGCTTAATCAGAAGTTGCATACTTCATCCTTCTATTTACTAAGACATGTATCTTCTATATTCTTCATGGTCATTGAATATGTTTGGATTCACATAACTCCTTCCTAACTTTGGTCCGATGCATGCCATCCCTGCAACATTGCCAATTCTTTGCAATGAAAGAGCCTTTGAATAATTGGGATTATATCCATGTGCCTCAATATCTTATTAGTAGGATCATGTGCTTTATCCTTTTTATTTGATTCTTTGTACCTGGCATGCCCAAATTTTCGACATATCTCTTTTTCCGCATATTCACCTCTATATAGAAGTATCTTATCTTTGAATAACTTGCAGCTAGTGGGAAATACAAATGTACAATGTCATTTAATGTTCATAAAATCAATCATTTTCAATGATGACCGTGTCGCTGGATTCCTTAAAATATAATGTAGTTGATTCTTAGTTACCTCAGCACTGTTGAGAAACATGTGTATGGCATGCCATACTTTTCTTTCAAGTTGTACATTAACATTGTTGTCCCCAACTGTGTAGACTTTGATCGGCCAAGTTCAAAGAGAGGTGTGGTGGAACCCCCTTTAAGGATTTCAAATAAGGCTTCAGTGATAGGAATGTCATCCCCTATCTCATTTCCCTGGATTGTATGTAAGAAAATTGCATCAATCGAACTCCTTTATCATAATAACTCATCCATACCAATGTCTACTTCATTGCCTCCATTTCCAACATGTGAAGAACTACTATTACTGTAGGAATTCCTAATTGGTGAGGATGGACGCAGTGGAAATTAATTAGGTGGTTGATTCATCAATTCTTGGTATTTTTCCTCTACAAGTTCCACTCTTTTTTTATCCTTCTCTCGATTTTAAGTTGTACTCGGGTGCAATGGAATATGGTATGTAGGTCTCTCATCATCAGAATCCCGATTTAAAAAATATTGAACATTACATTAAAGATGTTAGTAAGCACAATGTAATTGGTTTGATCTAGCATTATACAAAATAATTATTACAGAAGCATGAGAATCATTTCCAATAGAAAAGTTAAGCTACAAACCATTTATAAAGAAAACATTGAGTTTGAGCGATAATGTAACATCAATTCCACATTAAATATTAAAAATTAAAATTGAGCAATATATTTTCAAATTGAATTTATAATTTAAATTAACAATTTATAAAACATAATTTCAAGATGAGGAATACATTAACATGAATCCAATTGAAAATTAACAAATACAATTCATTAATGTGTTTTGTTTTATTCCCCAAGGGAACGTCTAAGGGTGATCCTAATACAAGGCATCTTTGGCGAGTGGTTGGTGGTCTACAAAAGTTATAGTTTATTAAAAAATTGACACGAGGAGACAAACTACATATTTCATGTACAAAAACAAATATGCATGCTTTCCTTTTCATAAAGAAATCCTGGTCATTGAAGTGTTCCTCAGATTAACAGTTTGCGGAAAATAAAGAGAACCTAGAACTATTTATAAACCATGGAATGTTCCTATGAGTGCGTGGATGACCATCTACATATAACTAGTTCTCCCTGTTAAAGTTACCAGAAACATAACCATTCATGCACATACTATACATGGAAATGTTATTCTTGTATTTAACAATATTCAAGTTATCAGATTGATAATAGATAGGACCACAAAATGGCATAGATCTATTGAATGTTTGGGAGAAATGAGTACATGTGAAAGCATAAACAACCCAATATTTCTAGTATCTATATTAGACTTGTAAATCATAAAACGATTACCGCAAAAGGGGAACTTGGTTCCAACATAATGCACAGGTAGAGAAGATGGCCAAGTGCCGTACAAAGTGTGGTTGTATTAAGTTTGATATTTACTTTGCAAATTCATGGGAAGGGAGAAATCATTGCTACCCTCCAACAATTGGATGAACCTAAGTGTGTCCTTAGACAATTTTTCTCTCAAATCATGCAAATATTTGGATCTTCTAATAGAGATGAGTTGGGTGGAATTCATATCATACTTTGGATCACTAGAAATTTCAGTTGACTGAACATAAGGACAGGGTTTCATCAATTTAGGATGAGAAATAGCTTTTTTAGATTCCAACTTTTTCAAAAATGTGCATATGGAAGTGTTCTTGCATGTCTTTTCTCTATCACCTTTTGGATTTTTTTAAAAATAGGGGGTATTAGACCATCAAATTTGGGTAATATATAATTAGTGTAATGGGTGTGTGTGACATGGCGAGGGTTGTCCTTCAACCCTCACAAGCTCTATAAACTACTGGGGCATCATAAAATAGTTCTATCTCATGATGAATTATTGTTGATGAACCAAGATTGTGGATTAAAGATGGAATGTTACAATTGGAAGGGTAAAGAGGCTTCCCATTTTCATCTATGAATTGCTTGTAGTATCTTGCTCCTAATAATATCTTACGAAGTTTTGAAACTAGTGGAATTTCTTTTTCTTCCAAACTCAAACCTGAATTGGGATCCTACAATAAAGAAAAAAATTATATTTAGATTCACATGGATAAGTAACATAAATCCAAATAAATTGTCAAAATATAAATAAAACTTGAACTTACTGGGGATGGAAAGGGATAACTCGTCAAACATTGAACAATATGGAATGAAATGGAATCTAAATAGTTCTCCATTTGACACTACAAAATTTCACCCTAAATTTGAGTTGAATCAACAATCAATATACAACCAGTCCTATTTGTTTTTCAAGAACTATATTACAATCTAACTTCTAATATAGTTTAGAAACCATTTTGTAAGAATAAGGTGAGTTTCAGAAACATATATATACTATGAAATTTTGTAATTGGTGTGGTTGAATACTAAAAGAACATTTGAGATGAATATATAATTTTAAGTGGACACATAAAACCATAGGATTTCCAAATAAAATCGGTGCGTCTATTCAAATATACACGCACTAGTGCACTCACATCTACCTAACGCATCGGTGCTTGACAACTATAAACAAACAGTGGAATAATATCCACAAAATCCCCCACAATAGAAAATATCCACTACATCAGGAAGCAGATATTTATACATGCATTTTACAACATATTTCATGAGGGTGTGTTTCATAAATATAAGCACACTAGGGTGTCCAAATTATACATGCACCACGGCATGTAATTTTTTTAAAATTGTTGAATTTCATGTTCTTAGTGTTTCGTTGAAATTCAAAGGTTTGGTGTGTTTCATATATGACCACACCAGTGTGGCATGACCACAAGTGCACCAAAATTCCAAAAAATAAAAATAAAAATAAAAACTCACAAGCTATTTTTTCCCTAAACTGAAAATAAATGGTGGCAATTTTAATTTCATAAACTAATTCCAAATAGTGTTTAAAAGCAAAAAACCTAAACCTTAAATCATTATTTTGTTGAAAATTTTAGGGAAGAGTTTTGGAAGAGAGAATTACGTGGAAGGATTTTGGAGCAATTGGATTATTCTGAGGATTGAAATTTGTTATGTATGGTGAATGAAACAAAACCTTGCATAGTAAAAATTTCAAGAATGTAAATATTATTGTTGATCTTATTATCTTATTTAGAGTTTAACTATATTTAGAAAACAAAAACTTCATACTTACCTTCAATGTTGTAAACTTTATTTTCTTGTTTCTTCTTTTCGTTTCATGTGGCTGCATATTTTTACATTAGGGTTTTAATCCCTCTATTGTTGTCACACAATTTCACCTTTTAAGGATTTTAGATTTGTTGAGCTTGTGATTATATATAGAAAGTGTAGGGTGAGATGGGACCATTTTTTGAGTCGAATCCGTAACCATGTCATCTTTGTTAAAGGTTTTTTTTTTCCAATAAAAAACACATGCATCAATATCAACGTGTTTGTATTATAGGAAGACACCAGTGAAAGTATCAAGAAAACGCATCGGGTATGATATGTGACATACAATGTTTTATTTTATAAAAATGAACCGGGTGCATTTACACGAATATCACACTGCTAATGGTAGGAATGCAACATATTTTATTTTCATAAAATGTTCAATAATTTACAGCCCTTGTCGGTGCACATGTGTTGATATAACGCACCGATGTGTCTATGTACATACACGAACCAAGGTGTTTTATGTGATAAAGAGAACTGATATTGGACTTGTTTTCTATTTTGAAGGCATGTAATTCATTTGTATAATATATTGATATCTTCTGTATTTAATGGTCTAGGTTGTTTATTGATAGAAAATTCATGGTATGAGTTCATTGAACAACAACCTTAGTTAACATGATGGGAGCGCATCTAGAATTACGAAGAAGGCAAGTGCTTTTAATTCATTTATGTATTTATATTAAAGCTTGTTTGAATTATTTGTAAAGTTAAAAAATATGTATTGTTTGATGTGTGACATGCAAATCCAAAAAATGAGGAATTTCGATAAGATTCTTACCAATCTAAGTCCAAAAGAGTGTAAAAGGTTGATGAAAAATTTGAAGAGGGATGAATCAAATGACTAAAAAAGAAATCAATATGAATTATTTCTTAAAATTTGAGTAATAATGTACTTAAGAAAATTCACTAATATGTTTCAAATATTCAAATTCACATATATTGAATGTTATGCACAGATTTACAACATTAAAAGACAATTTCATCATAAGAAAAAAAACTATGAATGATGCAAATGATGATCAATTGGTCCTTAGCTCATATGGGTGGGGGTGGAAGTTAATAGAAGGGGATTTTTTTTTTAAATACTATGAGGGATATAGTGGAAATAGCGTATATATGTACTTTTCACTTACAACATAGAAACTAATCAAGTGATTCAAAAAATCAGGTCATATGTAAACTACAAGGGTCGTTCACATAGAAATTGTCAATGAGACCTGTCAAACTTGCAATAGAAAAATGATACAACAAAAAAAAGGAATAATTAAAAAAGTAATATTCCTAATCATGTTTATGCATAATACATATATATACCTGCCACAAAGTGTCAATCCTTCAATAATTTTAATTCTTCTATATTTATTTTTCATATCAATAAAAAAATAGTTTAATGTAATTTTACATTTCAAGGAATATTATGACAATCACAAAGGATGAACTAGATGATATGCGATATGTGTCAGTAGGGATGTCCAAAAAAATGTACTAGGAGATGGTCAAGGAAATGGACATAATTACATCGCAAGAGGATCCATCTCAACAACAATGTTCTTTAAATATATGAAATCATTTATTTTTAGGATTATGTACATATCATTAATGAATTTGAAACATTAAATATTAATTTTCAATTGTTTTGTTGTAGAAAAAGAACAAAAACAAAATGGAACCCAGTAAACACAAAAGATAAGATGACAAGGAAAAAAAGGGGTTGATAGTAAAGTTTGTGAGTATTTGTGTTTTCCTTATAAGAAATTAAGAATTCGTAGTAGTTGGGATTGGTATACTTAAATTTTTTTCATTGGTCACAATCCTTGTATGTCTTAAAACATGTGTTAACATAAAAATATGAGTCATCAAAAGAAATGATTGACATTGGGTTAAGCAAGGGATGTGAGTACATGTTGTGTATAAAAAATTAACTGAGGTATTTGTAAGTATCTATATTGTTTTACTTCTCTCATTTTATAATTGATAAAACAATAAAAACCATTTATTTTAAATCTATGATTTGTGAGGCGACATAAAACTTGGAGGAAATAAAGTATGGAGTGGAGCCAATAGAAGACTTGTTGATATAAGGCATGAGATTTGGTTTTCAAAGAATGTGTATCAATCATGACTCAATTATTTCTATGGTACGTTGATTTTAAAGTTACATTCATGTATACTCTCTATTTTATTTTTCATTATTCCCAGCAATGTAGATACACTCAGTACACTTTATTTTTATGTTTGCATATGGAAGTTGAAGAAGAGGAAAACATTAGAGTCAATCAACAAAACATTTGGCCAAATAATCTAATTGATGTAAGTGTCTCGAGCGCTGATAACAGTTCCAAAGAAGAATTGTGATCCATATTTAATTTTAATGTTAATGCAAGCTTGTTGTAGCTTGTTTTATATTTTGAAATATTTTGAAATTGGACATTTTGTATAATAATTACATAGTATCTGAATTAAATAACAACGAGTTACCAATAAGGGTAAAAATTACATGCAAGTTAAAATTTTGATTATTTTTATCTCTATGTTTTCATATTTTGTATGACCAAGGCACTCTTATTGATATATAATAAAATAAACATTTTTATTCTATTGGATTCTTCAATGTTATTGTCAAATGTTAAATGTCAAATGGTACATTGGTAATTAAATGTATAGATGATTAAATATTACAATAGATGCTTTCTTCTATGATATAAGAAATTAATCCAAACAAACCCACTAATTAAAATTCAAATGAATAGTACTATAAAAAAATATTTCAATTTCAGATGAATA
>LPNX010648295.1:325943-342185 GCA_001517045.1 Pseudotsuga menziesii
GATTTTAAAAATATGAATCTCCACGTGGAAGACAACTTATCCAATGTGTTTTAGTTTGTTTATCACATCGATGCATGTCAATGGTTTATACGCATCGAGAACTATCAAATTTTATATGAACCATTTTTTTTAGTTTAATAATGTTGGTGTGCTTGAGTTACTTAAATATACTAGGTTATTTTCATGGTTTGTAAGAACAGATGCGTTTGACAATGGAATGCATTGGCGAGATTTGATAAATGGACAACATCGGTAAATTTAAAAAAAAAAAAAAATTTGGTGCATATGATGTAACATACTGCATGGGTGCATTTATGTTGTATGTAAGCATCGGTGCATATAATCTCTATGAAAGAACTAGTGCATTTGACAAAGAAATGCACCGATGTGCCTTGATAAATGAACAACATCATAAATTTTAAAAGTATTAAAAATTGTTTGATGCTTATGATGTAGCATATCACATTGGTTTGTTTATGTTGTATGTAGCCACAATTGCGTATAATCTATATGCAATCATTGGTGCAGCTTTGAAATTTAGTTCAGTCCAACGGTCATTCTATTTGAGTCCACTGGTACAAATATTTTACAACCTACAACACCATTGCGTTTTGTTACTACATCCATCAGTGCACATAATTTAAACAAAGCACACCAGTAAAAAAATCCACTAAGACATTCAATCCCTGAGTTTTTTTCACATATAAAATTTATCTGTAATAACCTCCATTAAAATATATGCTACTATTGGCGAAGGTTGTAGTGGAGGTATTTTTCACAATTTTTGTCAATATTGTAACACTAAAAGCCTCTGTAATGACCTCCTCCTACATGATTTTTTCCTTGTAGTGTATGTTCATAATGGTATTTGAATTCATGTATGTCATCAATACTTAATTAAGATAAATGCATAAATCCTTGGGTATGAAAGGATCCTAGAATCTGTTGATGCAATCATGAGTTAGTGTGACATGATTGAAATAGTTATGAGTTAATAACCATTGCAGATGAGTATTATAATTGTTCTTGGGAAGTAGATTCCATGTGATATAACCATGTGTGAGTACATGCATAGTTGAATTTGGAATGATACAATTTTTTACACAAGAATTCAAAAATATCCTTACTTGTGATCAATTTCTTGAACTGCAACCTCTTTGCAAACACTAAAAAGCACTAAAGAAGTATCTTCTTATTTTTTTGTTTGGGTTCATGAGGAGGGTATCCAGATGATCAACCAAGTAATTGTGAGGTGGATGGATGATGTGTAGAACTGTTTTTTGAATCCTTCAACATGGAAGGTCATAAGTGTCAGCATTACGACATTCAGTAAATAATCCTAAGCAGATTATGTGCATGTTGGTACATGTGTTGAATGTATTGTGCAATGTTGGATGTGATGATAATACATATATGGAGAATGGTATTTTGTTGAATTTAATACATTGGTAGTTGAAAATGATCATGAAAATGATTGAATTGTTGGAATTATAGTTATGATATTACTTAATGGGTTTTTATAAATGTTGCAATGAAATGAGTATATGAATGAATACTCATTGTTGTTTGGAATGATTTGAAAATTTTGTTAAGATAATAGACTGCAAGAAGCGTTTTCTTAGACATAACAATGAGCATAAGAACATAATGAAGAATCAATACTACTACATCCAAAGGACAACATATTATGAGAAGGAATTCATAGTTAATTAAAAGTTTGATTTCTGAGAACACATTGCAGGAAGACCACGAGGTACAGCTTGCAAGAGATAAACAACAAAGTCATGAATTGGAGTTGTTGTGAAGGCAGTGAAATCCATGCATGAAAAATTAGTCCCATTGGATGGACTACAAGAATGCTCTATCAAAATAATGGATTTATGGAAAAAAGAAAAGAATGTATTGGATATGGAAATACAAGAAATCCATAATGAAGACATGGGTTATTGTTTTTTCCATTGAAATATAAGTATTACGTGTGGAAATTATGTTCTTATTATGTATTTTTCTTTGTGAATATAATGATTCAAATATATTTTGATATATAAAAGTATGATTCTTAATACATATTTTTTTATGTTTATGACACCGGTGGATGGTGAATCTACTTGTTACGAGCAATGGTGGAAATTGTAAGTTGAAAATCTTAGGGAGAAGGCCACTGTAAAGATACTAGAAACCTAAAGGTGTACTATTCTTATGTAATAAATCCCTCGTGGGTGATGGGTTTCTCAATGGACTGTTAACTCAAAGAAGGGGATCCCCGATCCTAAAGGATAAGTGACCATATATAAGAGGAAACTCTAATAAATACACTAGGATATATTCATGACATTTAGATTCATAGCATGGAGATTCCATGTCCGGGCTATGCTGGAGCACTAGAAGGGAATTGGGGTAACAAACCCAAGGGACTGTTAACTCAGTGAAGGGATGCTCAGGTACTGTTAAATCAGGGAAGGTATCCCCATCCCTTTGGGGTAAAAAACCATAGGTACTATTAAATCAGTAAAGGAATCCCAATTGACTATTAACTCAGAGAAGGGATCCCCATTTCTCGTGAAAGAAAAATAAAATAAAAGTGTATGCATATAAGTATTGGATATATATTTCCCACTTATTTTATGAAATAAATATGTGTTCTTACATTTTGGAATTTGAAAATTGTTATAGACATTATGACTATTTCATGAGAATGATCATAACATGCATACTTATTATTAATGAATGCCATAGTTACATGTAGATGTGTCGAATATCGAAAGAAAACTAAGGCAGTGGATGATAAATGTTGGTGCATTATGGATGAGATGGTCGACAAATGTACTAAATTGCAATGATCAATAACATTAACGAAAATGTGTCTAATAAAGAAAATTGGAAACTAAATGAGATTGTGCATCAATATATTGTACCTCGGGTTTGTTACCTGAAAGGGATTGGGCTCCCTTCCCTAATTTAATAGTACATCAAGATCCCTTCACTCAGTTAACAGTCCCTTGGGTTTGTTACCCTAATTAATTTCCTTTTCTCCAGCATAGCTCGAGCAAGGAATATCCATGCTTTGACTCTAAATGTCACGAATCGCTCCTAGTGGATTCAATTGAGTTTCCTCTTTTTTGCAGTCACTCATCCTCTAGGATTAGGGATCCCCTTCTCTAAGTTAACAGTCCCTTGAGCAATACATCACTCACTAAGTATTTCTTACATAATAAGAGTACAAATTTAGGGTTCTAGTATCTTTGTAGTGTCCTTCTCCCCTATATTTCAAACTTACAATTTCCACCACGGCGGCTCATAACAAGTAGATTCACCATCCATCGATGTCATAAACATAAATATATATGTATTAAGAATCATAATTTTATATATCAAACTATATTTGAATAATTATAATCACAAATAAAAAATCATAATTAAAAGTAAGTTCCACACATAATACTTAACTTTAAATGGAAACAACAATAATCCATGTCTTCATTATGGCTTTCTTGTATTTCCATGTCCAAGACATTTTTTTTTCTTTTGCACAAATCCATTATTTTGATAGAAAATTCTTGTATACCATCCATTGTGACCAATTTTTCATCCATGTTTTTCACTACCTTCACAATGTCTCCAATTCATGACATTGTTGTTTAGCTCTTGCAGGCTATAGTCGGTGGTTTGCTTGCAATGTGTTATAAAAAAGTAAACTTTTTTACTTGTGCACTTTGTTTAAATTGTGTGCATTGGTGCATTTAATAACAAAATGCACATGTGTTGTACAATGTTAAATATATGAACCATTGCACTCAAACATAATGAGCACCAGACTTAACCAAATTTCAAATCCACACCAGTGCTTGCATATAGATTATGCGCAATTGTCCTTACGTACAACATAAAAGCACCAATGTGATATGTTACATCATATCCATCGGACAATTTTTAATATTTTAAACTTTATGGTGTTGTCCATTTATCAAGGCACACAGGTGCATTTCATTGTCAAATGCATCGATTCCAACATACAGATTATATACACCAGTGCTTACGTACAACCTAAATCCATTGACTCAATATGTTACATCATATGCACCGAACAATTTTTATATTTTTAAATTTTACCGATGTAGTCCATTTATTAGAGCGCATCGGCGTATTTCATATCAAATGCACCAGTGCTTACAAACTATCAAAATAGCCTGGTGCATTTAAGTAACACTAACATGCTTAAACACAAAAAAAATGGTTCGTATAAGCTTTGATATTTCTCAGTGTGTACAAACCATTGACATGAACCAATGTGATATACAAACAAAAACACATTGGATAATTCATATAGCACATGGACATTCTTATTTTTAAAATTTTAACACTGGGTTTAATTTACATTAATGGAGTTATGGGCATGTGGTTTACATAAACGAATTGATGCGTAGTGCTCAATTAGGCGCACCGATGCAACATCAATTATCAAAATCACCACATATGATTACAACCAAATTCACACACACGCACACACACACACACACACACATATATTCCATTATTCATATAAGATTGAAATATTTTTGTATAGTACTATTTATTTGAATTTCAATTATTGGGTTTGTTTGGACTAATTTATTATATCATAGATGCAAGAATATATTGTTATATTTAATCATCCATACATTTAATTACCAATGTACTATTTGACAATAACTTTGAAGAATGCAATAGAATAAAAATGTTTATTTTATTATATATCAATAAGAATGGCTTTTTCATACAAAATATGACAACATAAAGATAAAAATAATCAAAATGTCAACATGCATGTAATTATTACACTTATTCATAACCCATTTTTTTAATTCAGACATAATGTCGATTATTAACAAAATGATTGATTTTCATCGACAATTATTTCAAAATATACAATAAGCTACAACAAGCTTGCATTAACATTAAAATTAATTTTGAATAATGATTCTTCAATGGAAATGTTATCGGCGCTCAATCCACTTGCATCAATTAGGTTATTTGGCTAAACATTTTGTTTATTAACTCGATTTTTTCCTCTTCTTCAACTTCAATGTGCAAACATAAAAATAAAATGTACTAAGTGTATCTACATTGTTGGGAATAATGAAAAATAAAATAGAGAGTATACATGAATGTAAATTGAAAAGCAATGTAGCATAGAAATAATCGAGTCATGAATGATAGACATTCTTTCAAAGCCAAATCTCATGCCTTCTATCAACAAGCCTTCTATTGGCTCCACTCCATACTTTGTTTCTTGCAAGTTTTACGCCCTGTCACAAATCATAGATTTAATGTAAAGGATTTTTGTTGCTTCATCAATTATAAAATGAGAGAAGTAAAAAATATAGATACTTACAAACTCCACAGTTAATTATTTATATGCCAACATGTAATCACATCCCTTGCTTAACCCAATGTCAATCAATTCTTTTGAGGACTCATATTTGTATGTTAACACCCGTTTCAAGACATCCAAGGATTACAGCCAGTGAAAAAAAAGTATACAAATCACAAACACTACAAAACCTTAATCTCTTATAAGGAAATCACAAATACTCAAAAACTTCACTATCAACCCTTTTTTCTCCTTGCCATCTTAGCTTGTGTGCTGACATGGTTCCATTTTGTTTTTGTTTTTTTCTGCAACAAAAAAATGAAAATTAATATTTAATGTTGAATTAATTAATGGTATTTATATAATCTTAAAAATTAATGATTTCATACATTTGACGCACATTTTCGTCGAGATGAATCCTCCTATGATGCAATTATTCCATTTTCTTGACCATCTCCTTGTACACTTTTTTGGAGATCCGTACTGACACATTTTGCATATCACCTCATTCATCCTTTGGAATTTTCATAATATTCCTGGAAATGTAAAATGACATTAAACTATTTTTTTATTGATATGAAAAATAAATATAGCACAATTAAAATTATTGAAGGATTGGCGCTTTGTGGTAGTTATAGATACATATTCTGCATAATTATGCTTCAGAATATTAATTTTTGAATGATTATTTTTTGTTGTTGTATGATTTTGCGATTGCAACTATGACAAGAGACATTCACCATTGTCTGTGAACACCCCTTGTAGTTTACATATGACTTGATATTTTGAATCATTTGAATGGTTTTTGTGTTGTAAGTGAAATCTGCATATGTATGTTCTTTCCACTATATCCCTCATAGTATTATATTATTATTTTCCCCTTTTATTAACTTCGACCGCCACTCCATATGAGATAAGGACCAATTGATCATCATTTGTATCTTCCATAAAAAAATTCTTATGATGACTTTGAATTTTGTTGTTGTATGTCCCTGAATAACATTCAACATATGTGAATTTGAATATTTGAAACATATTAGTGAATATTCTTAAGTGCATTATTACTCAAATTTTAAGAAATAATTCATATTCATCCCTCTGCAACTTTTCCATCAATGTTTGACGCTCTTCTAGACTTATATTGGTAAGAATATTATCGAGATTGCTCATTTTTTGGCTCTGCATGTCACACATTAACCAATACATATTAGTTAACTTTAGAAATAATTCAAACAAATTAATTTAAATACATAAATGAATTAAAAGCACTTTCCTTCTTCATAATTATGGATGTGATCCCATCATGTTTACTAAAGTTGTTGTTTAATGAACTCATACCATGAATTTTCTATCAATAAAGAACCTATACCATTAAATACAAAAGATATCAATATATTATACAAATAAATTACAGGCCTTCAAAATAAAAAAACAAGTCTAACATCGATTCTCTATATCACATAAAATGCCTCATTTTGTGTATGTACAAAGACGGACCAGTGTGGTATATCAATGCATGTGCACCAACAATGGATGAAAACTATTTAACATTTTATGAAAAATAAAAAATGTTGTATTTCTACAATTAGCGGTGTGATATTCGTATAAACGCACCCTGTGCATTTTTATAAAATAAACATTGTATGTTTCATCTCATACCCGATGCACTTTCTTTATACTCACATTGGTGTGTTCCCATAATACAAACGCGTTGATATTAATGCATGTGTTTTTTTATTGAAAAAAACTGTTAGCAATGTCAACATGGTTACGGATTCGACCCAAAAAGTGGCCCCATCTCACCCTGTGCTTTCTATATATAATCACAAGCTCAAGAAATATAAAATCCTTAAAAGTGAAGTCGTAAGTGTGTATAACAATAGGGGGATTTAAACCATAATGTAAAATTGTGCAGCCACATAAAACAAAAAGAAGCAAAAAGAAAATAAGGGTTGCAACATTGAAGGTAAGTATGAAGTTTTTTTTCTAAATCTAGTTAAACTCTAAATAATATAATAAGATCAATATAAATATTTACATACTTGAAATTTTTAATATGCAGGGTTTTGTTTGATTCACCATACTTAACAAATTTTGATCCTTGGAATAATGGATTTGCTCCAAACTTTTTCCACGTAAGTCTCTCTTAAATCTCCCCTGAAATTTTCAGCAAAATAATGAATTAATGTTTAAGTTTTTTTTCTTTTAAACACTAAGTTAGAATTCGTTTATGAACTTAAAATTGCCACCCTTTTTTCCACTTAGGGAAAAAATAGCTTGTGCAGCTTTTTTTTTTTTTGGCATTTCGGTCCACTTGTGTTCATGCAACACTGGTGCGATCATATATGAAACACACCAAACCTTTTTCATTTCAATGCAACACCAACAACGTGAAATTCAACAATTTAAAAAAAATTGCATCCCGTGGTGCGTGTATAATTTGGATGCCCCATTGCGCTTATATTTATGAAACACTCCCACATGGAATATGTTGTAAAATGCATGTATAAATATTCACTACCAAATGTAGTGGATATTTTCTAGTACAGGGGATTTTGTGAATTTTCTTTCACAATGTGTCTATAGTTGTTAAGAAATGGTGCATTTGGTAGATGTGACTGCACCAATGCATGTATATTTGAATAGAAGCACTGGTTTAATTTGGAAATACTATGGTTTTATGTATCCACTTAAATTTATAAATTCTTCTCAAATGTTCTTTTGGTATTCAACCACACCAATTACAATATTCCATAGTACATGTATGTTTCTTAAACTCACCTTATTCTTACAAAATGGTTTCCAAACTATATTGGAAGCTAGATTGTAATATAGTTCTTGAAATGTTTTGAGGACCAGTTGTATATCGATTGTTGATTTGGCTCAAATGTAGGGAGAAATTTTATAGTATCAAATGCCCAATTCTTTATATTCCAACCCATTACATCTTGTTCAAAGTTTGACGAGTTCTCCCTTTCCATCCCCATTAAGTTCAAGTTTTATTTATATTTTGGCTATTTATTTGAATTTGTGTTACTTATCCATGTGAACCTAAATATCAATTGTTATTTATTGTAGAATCACAATTCAGGTTTGAGTTTGGATGCACATGAAATTTCACCAGTTTCAAATTGTCATAATCTCTTATTAGGAGAAAGATACCGCAAACAGTTCATAGATGAAAATAGGAAACTAGTTTACCCTATTAATTGTAACATGCCATCTTCAAGCTACAATCCTAGTTCATCAACGGCAATCTATCATGAGATAGAACTATTTTATGACACTCTAGTAGTTTCTGGTTGTTCAAAATTTCAAGGATTGAATGAGAACCCTCATCATGTCCCACTCATCCATTACATCAATGATAGATTACCCAATTTTAATGTTCTAATACCCCATATTTTTAATATTTTCCAAAATGTGAGATAAAAGACACATGAGAACACTTCCCTGTGCTCATTTTTAAAAACGTTGGAATCCAAAACAGTTGTCTTATCTTAAATTGACAAACTCCTTTGCTTGTGTTTAGTCAACTGAAAGTTGCTACTGATCAAAATTATGACATGAATGCCACCCAACCCATCTCTATTAGAAGATCCAAAAATTTGCATGATTTGAGAGAAAACCTATCTACGTACACACTCAGGTTCATCCAATTATTGGAGGGTGGCGATGATTTCTCCGTTACCGTGAATTTGAGAAGTAAATATCAAACTTCTTACAACCGTGCTTTGTATGGTGGTTGGTAATCTTCTCTACCTGTACATGATGTTGGAACCAAATTCTCCTTTTCTAGTAATCATGTTATGATTTCCAAGTCTAATATAGATGCTGCAAACATTGGTTTGTTTATCTTTTCACATGTAGTCATTCCTCCCAAATATCCAGTATAACTTATACCATTCTTCGTTCCTATCTATTGTCAGTACAATTACTTGAATATTGTTAAATAGAAGCATAGAATTTCCATGTATGGTATGTGCATGAATGATTATGTTTATGGAAACTTTAATAGGAAGAACTGGCTATATATAGATGGTAATCCACGCACTCATGGAAACATTGCAGGGTTCATAAATAGTTCTAGGTGCTCTTTGTTTTATGCAAAGTGTTCATTTGAGGAACACTTAAATGACCATGAGTTCTTTCTTAAAAGGAAAGAATCCAGATTTATTGTTGTACATGCAATAAATAGGTTGTATCCCGGTGACGAGTTGTTAATAAAATATAACTTCCGTAGACCACCAGCCACTCGTCATACATGCCTTATATCGAGATTACCCTTAGACGTTACCTTGGGGGATAAGACAATTTTTTTTTATTAATTGTATTTGTTAATTTGGAATTGGAGTCATGTTAATGTATTGCTCAACTTGAATTATGTTTTATAAATCGTGAATTTAATTTATAAACTTAATTACAAAATATGTTGCTCAATTTTAAATTTTTATATTTAATTCGGAATTGTTGTTTACTTTATCGCTAAATCTGAATGTTTGGCTTACAAATTGTTTGTAGATTAACATTTTATCTTGGAAATTCTTTATGTGCTTCTATAATAATTATTTTGTATGAGGCTAGATCAAACCAATTGCATTGTTCTTACTAACATCATCGATGTAATGTTCAATATTTTTTAAATCACAATTTTGATGATGAGTGACCTACATACCATCTTCTGTTTCACCCATTACAATGTCAAACTGAGAGAAGGGTAAAAAAAGTATGCAACTTAGAGAGGGAAAATACCAAGCATGGTTGAATTAACTTCCTATTTTATTTCCACTGCATCCAGCCTCACAAATTAGAAATTCCTATAGTAATAGTAGTTCTTCACATGTTGGCAATGGAGGAAATGAAGTAGACTTTGGTATGGATGAGTTATTATGACAAAGGAGTTCCATGGATGCAAAAAAAAAATTACATACATTCTGGGACAATGATCTAGGGGATAACACTCATATTATTGAATCCTTCTTTGAAAGCCTTAAATTAGGTTCCACCACACCTCTCTTTGAACTTGGTCGGTCAAAGTCTACACAATTGTGGAAAACAATGTTACTGTACAACTTGAAAGCAAACTATGCCATGTCATACACATGTTTCTCAACAATGTTGAGGTAACTAAACATAAACCACATTATATTTTGAGGAATATTGTAACACAATCATCCTTAAGAATTGTCTATTTTATGAACGTTAAATGACATTGTACATTTTTATTTCCCACTAACTGCAGGTTATTCAAAGAAAAGGTACTTCTAAATGATAATGTCTTTCCCAGAAGTTACAAAGAGGAAAAGAAAATGTTGAAATGTTGGGAGTTAAATATATATCATATCATGTGTTTCCCAATGGTTGTATTCTATATAGAGGCGACTATGTAGACAAATAGATATGTCTGAAATGTGGGCATGGAAGGTACAAAGAATTGAATAACATGGATAAAGCACATGGTCCTCCTCAAAATATATTGAGAAACATTCTTATAATCCCGAGGATTCAAATGATCTTTTGTTGCAAAGAATCAGCTATGTTATGGGCATGCATGCATCGTATCAAAGTGAGGAAGGATTTATGTGAATCCTAGTAGATTCAATAGCCATGAAGCATATAGAGGATACATGGCCAAATAAATTCAAGGATGAAGTACAAAACCTTCAATTAAGCATAGACATTGATGTTGTCAACCCATATTCCCAACCTAACAACATATATAATGTTCGACATGTAGTAGTGATCAATAACAATACCCCCCCATGGTTTTCCATGAATAAAAAACATCTTATGTTGGCTGTTATAGTCCTTGGTAGAAGAGAAGTGAAGTATATGGATGTTTACCTACAACCATTTATCGATGAATTAAAGGAATTATGGGAAGGGATACAAGTATATAATGTATCAAGACACATCCCATTAGAGAGGAGTTTTAGGTTGTATGGCATATGTGCATACACCACACATGATTATCCGAGGTTAGGAGTAAATATATTTTTTTATTCAAATAAAAAAAATTGGAATATATTTAATTTGGTGCGACTATCTTAATTGTCAACACTAACGTTCTCTCTTTACTATAACATCACAGGTCTTGTCTAAAAAGGTTATTATGGATGTAAATTTTGTGGACCTTATATGAAGGCTATGTGTTCCAAAGACCTACAAAATTTAGTGCACGACTTCTCTAGGGTATTCCTCATAAAACCACTCTTATAGAAGACAACGATCTACTTTCAATGGTAAACAAGAAAGAACCCAAAGGCCCGAAATAATGACATCAACTAACTAGCTTAGGGAATATGAAGGAGAGAAGAATAAGGAATACACAAATATGTTTGATTCAAATGTGCAACTTATGATTGATGATCCTGAATTCTTCAATGCCAATGTTGAGAAAATGCCAAAGGGGATGAAAAGGAAATCAATATGTTATGAGCTCCCATATTAGGAGCATCTTAATATTTCCCACTTACTATATCCAATGCATATATCTAAAAATGTTTCATGTTCTTTATGGTGTCACATACCATCCAAAAAAAGTGATAAGTTGGTTGTTGGTAAAGATCTTATTTCTTCAAACACTAAAAAGAAGCAATGACCAAGACAAGAAAATAGAAGAGAGGTTGGCCCCTATTTTTCATTTAAAAAGGGAAATGTACCATGGATTTTGAAGAAATGATCTTAATTTGGAAAAGGAAGTTATATTGGGAGTGAAGGTGTCATATTTTTATTGTTCTACACTACGACATTACTTCACTACAAATCAAAAGTTGTCAAGTTTGAAATCACATGACAATCTCAACCCTCTAAGGGCATGTATAATGTCAAGAAATTGTATTAACTTTTTATTTATATATTTTACCATACAAGTTAAAATGCAATTAATATTTTGTGTTTACTTTGTAGTGTCATTATCTGTAGTGCTCTGCTTGCCCGGCAGAGTACTAAGTCCTAATATTTAACAACAATTTGGCATTTACTCTTAATTTGATTTTTTTTTTATTTAGTCTTAGTATGTAACAGCAAAAACTACATGAATTTTTATTCAGATTTCATTTATTTGTAAAATAAAGAGATGGTTCACCGAAAAATACCTGAGCTTTAGCGAGCTAAAGGTTGTCCCTGATTCTTTCTCCTTTAGCCTTGCTTTTCCCTCGTCCGAGCTTGTAGGAGCCTTGATGCCAACTCGGATGATCCACCCTACTGACCAGCGAACCTGCTGGCCCTAGGAAACTGACGGGTTTCCTAGCCCCCGAGCCCACGTACCGATAAACCAGATAGCAACTTCCCTCTTCTATGAGTGTAAATTTTCCCCCTGGAGTTAAACCCCTCCTCTAGCTTTCTTCCCTCCCTGTTCCATCCCTTCTTACTCTCTGTTCTTCTGTAAAAAAATTCCCGACTACTCTCCAAAAAAATCCCCCAAAAATCATCCCCCTTTTGAACCATTTGATCCCCCTCCTTTCTTCCACCACCTTCCTTCTTCCACCGCCTCCCTTCTTATTTAATTTAATTATTTAATTCTATCTTGGGCAGTCTAGTTCAGATTTTGTTTTGACATTTGTTATGCACTAATAAATTTTCTTGAATTGAGCAATTCCTTGCCCCCAAAGAGAAGGTGGAAATTACTAAAATGTCTATCCTATTAAATTGTACGTGTTATGATTTAAAACCTAACCAATTGTCATAAAAATTTACCAATGTGGTTTGTTTAAGTTTTATACTGAACGGTAAAAGTAATGGTAATAATAGTATTGTTAATTACTATTTATTAATAACTAATTAATAAGTACTTAATGATAAAAATTAATAATATGCAATAATAATAAATAATAATAAATAATAACAAAGGTAAAATAATAATTAATATTATTAACGAATAATTAATTAATTGTAAATCACAATTACTTAGTTAACCTATCCAACTATTTAATGTTTTAATAATAAATAATATTTCATACTAGCATGCATGTGAGGTGTGCATGCATGGCCAGTACATGCATAGGCTGCACATGTACTATAACAAAAACCCCTAAATTCTAACTGACACAAATAATATTTCACGCAACATGACCCATATACAGATATAATATGATTTCTTGTGACATTCGGAGTTATTTAACAATTATGTTCTTATTAATTAGTCAATTAAGATTGGTACCTACCATCACTAATCCGGTATCATAATTGTCCAACATTCAACAATAATAACTAATATTTCCACCCATCCTAACCTACTTCCGCATCCTCCCTATCCTTCCTCTGCTAGTACAAAGTGGATGCCAGTTGTACTGACCTTCCCACACAAAACTTGAGAGCGGTAGCGTCGGCTATCTAGAGGACCTAGCATCTCCTAGTAGGCATCTGACCATCATCATCACAACAACTTAGGGAGCGTGTCTCAGCACTGCCCTCCCACGACCTTGGGTAACAAAGTGACATAGGGTGGGAAATGCATCCATCCCTCTCAACATACTGGGTACATACTCATCAAACCATACTGCGTTGCTATCGGGTTTATTGGTGCATGTCATCGTACCATCACTTGGCAATTAAGGCTCCTCCTCAAGATATGTATTGAGTCATACTTTGCATCACACATTTGGCTATCACATAGCCCCTGTACCCTGCAGGTTAGCACTATGCAAAACATGCATTCATAACAATATTAAATCAATAGCTGGTCCATATCATCAACATTATTTCCTTTCATCATAAAATCACAAAATAAATCATATCATGGATGGGTACCCATGTACCACATCATACATATCACATCATACCATGGATTACTATCAACTATATGTTTTAGTTATGAAATAAATGAATCTGATGATGACTACTGCATGATAATCGCATAAGCACAATAATCTCATATAAATGATAATCATCATAACATCATAATCAAAGCATCTACATAGGCATGTCAATCATCATAACATCATGATCAAAGTATAGTATAAGCATGATAACATCATAATATCATAATTAGAGCATAATCATAATAGCATCATAACATCCATAAATAATCACATATAACCTGCCAAAATATAGTTCATGAAGTATAGTTGAGTCCACAGATATAAAGTAAATACATTGTAATAAGTCTGAGTGATAAATATGCCGAAGTCAAAATATGGGGTACTACATACACCCACCCTTCAAGAAACTTCATCCCGAAGTTATGGTCAAAATAGTGAGGGAAAATATCGACGCGTAGTCTTCATGTCCTCCCAGGTAGCAGATCCTGGGCTATACTTGTCCCACTGGACCTTGACTTGGTCCACGTGTCGACTACGGAGCTGTCGAACTCTATGATATAGTATACGTAATGGTTCGTCCATGAAGGTTCCCTCATCCGAGACCTGCAAGTCCTTCTAATGAATCTTGTGAGACTCATCGGCTATGTAATGTTGCAACACTGAAACATGAAATACATTATGAGTCCTATACAAGTGGGGTGGCAGTGCAAGACGATAAGCTATCGGTATGATTCTTTCAAGAATCTCGAATGGCCCTATAAAGAGAGGTGACAACTTGGTCCCCTTACCAAACCGAATGGTACTTTTATTCGGTCGGATGCGTATAAATAAGCGATCCCCTACCTCATAACTTCTATCAGTTCTGTGTGCATTAGCATAACTCTTTTGTCTATCCTGTGCTTCTTTAAGCCACTTCCTGATCTGTACCACTTGCTCTTCCATCTCCTGAAGCAACTCAGGCCCAACTAAAACATGATCCTCCAACCTGTCCCAACTGAGTGGATTCCTGTAAGGTCTCCCATACAATTCCTGGTATGGAGGCATACTAATGGAGCTACGATGACTATTGTTATATGCAAACTCTACTAGAGGAAGATATTTCTCCCACTGGGTCTACTAATCCATAACATACATCCTAAGCATGTCCTCCATCATCTGATTCACCCTCTCGATCTGCCCATCTGTCTTGGGATGATAAGCTGAGCTCAAGTTCAGCTGGGTCCCTAATGCTGACTGCATGCTTGTCCAAAATTTGGAGGTAAACTTAGGGTCTCAGTCAAAAATTATCTTCTTCGGAACTCCATGAAGGCGTACAATTTCATTTATGAAGACCCTTGCTACATTCGTCACATCATAAGTGTCTCTCACTGGAATGAAGTGGGAAATTTTGGTCAGTTTGTCGACCACCATGAGTATAGCATTATGTCTCGAGGATGTGATGGGAAATCCCACAATGAAGTCCATGGAAATGAATTCCCATTTAGTCTCAGGAATATCATGAGGCTGTAAGAGACCGGCTGGGTGTTGATGATCTACCTTGACTTGCTGACATTCTAGGCATTTCAAAACAAAATCAACTACATCTCTCTTCATACCAGCCTAGAAGAAGAGCTTCTTCATGTCTGCATACATCTTCTTCACTCCAGGGTGCGCACAATAATGTGCCCTATGGGCCTCTCTAAGGATTGCTTCCCTGAGACCACCTTCTTTAGGGATATACATCCTCCCTTGGTACCGCAGCAACCCGTCTTCCTCAATATGGTACCCATAATACTTCAACTCACACTTCTTCCCACTCTGAATATCTGAGGTTACCTTTATATACCAACCATTGTTAGAATTATCAACCCATAGCTTACCCACTTAGACATTAATTCATTTATTTTTGTCTTATTTGCCTAGTTCATATGTCCCACCTTGTGCAAGTTGTTAATTGCCTATCCATAGAGGTCAAACTTGCCATATTTGACTCATGTAGCGCTTGGGAAATCCTTAGGAATCAAATCTACTTTATTCCTGGCCTCCTATGCACCCTTCTTCTTTTTCTGCTTTATTGCCTGTTTTTTCAGTGTTTTAAGGCACATAGGAAAGCAAGACTAGGTGAGGTGAACTAGTTTTTTGTCCTCTTCA
>LPNX010648295.1:354530-382610 GCA_001517045.1 Pseudotsuga menziesii
AATTAATAATATGCAATAATAATAAATAATAACAAAAGTAAAATAATAATTAATATTATTAACCAATAATTAATTAATTGTAAATCACAATTACTTAGTTAACCTATCCAACTATTTAATGTTTTAATAATAAATAATACTTCATACTAGCGTGCATGTGAGGTGTGCATGCATGGCCAGTACATGCATAGGCTGCACATGTACTATAGCAAAAACCCCTAAATTCTAACTGACACAAATAATATTTCACACAACATGACCCGTATACAGATATAATATGATTTCTTGTGACATTCGAAGTTATTTAACAATTATGTTCTTATTAATCAGTCAATTAAGATTGGTACCTACCATCACTAATCCGGTATCATAATTTTCCAACATTCAACAATAATAACTAATATGTCCACCTATCCTAACCTATGTCCGCATCCTCCCTATCCTTCCTCTGCTAGTACAAAGTGCATGCCAGCTGTATTGACCTTCCCACACAGAACCTAAGAGCGGTAGTGTCGACTATCTAGCGGACCTATCCTCTCCTAGCAGGCATCCGACCATCATCATCACAACAACTTGGGGAGCATGTCTCAGCACTGCCCTTCCACGACCTTGAGTATCAAAGTGACATAGGGTGGGAAATGCATCCATCCCTCTCAACATACTGGGTACATACTCATCAAACCATACTGCGTTGCTATCGGGTTTATTGGTACATGTCATCGTACCATCACTTGGAAATTAAGGCTCCTCCTCAAGATACGTATTGAGTCATACTTTGCATCACACACTTGGATATCACATAGCCCCTGTACCCTGCAGGTTAGCACTATGCAAAACATGCATTCATAACAATATTAAATCAATATCTGGTCCATATCATCAACATTATTTCCTTTCATCATAAAATCACAAAATAAATCATATCATGGATGGGTACCCATGTACCACATCATACATATCACATCATACCAAGGATTACTATCAACTATATGTTTTAGTTATGAAATAAATGAATCTGATGACGACTACTGCATGATAATTGCATAAGCACAATAATCTCATATAAATGATAATCATCATAACATCATAATCAAAGCATCTACATAGGCATGTTAATCGTCGTAACATCATGATCAAAGTATAGTATAAGCATGATAACATCATAATATCATAATTAGAGCATAATCCTGATAACATCATAACATCCGTAAATAATCACATATAACCTGCCAAAATATAGTTCATGAAGTATAGTTGAGTCCACAAATAATAAGTAAATACACTGTAATAAGTCTGAGTGATAAATATGCCGGAGTCAAAATATGGGGTACTACATTATCCATTTCTTGTGTGTGGGTGTGTGAACCACGACTTTCTTGATGACCTACAGTTTTCCATATCTAAACTATCTTCATTTGCATGATGGATCACATCAAATGAGATTTGCATCGCTAGCATTCCATGGTGGCATCAAGAGATAGATGACATTTTTGTATGTTTTAGAAGTAATTATCATCGAGTTTCATGGACTTGCAAGTTTATCTTCTAATTCACCCAATTGATGAGGTTGAGTTAGTCTAGGTGGTTTCACATCGGTGGATGTTATTATTTGAGAGGTTTATGGAAAAAGTGAAGGGATTTGTTTGATAAAGGGAAAAAAATAAGGGGTATATGGCATAGGGATACATAGTATATAAGTCATTCTATTATGTGAGTGAGTACATTAAGAAAATCAGCCACACACCAAGTGCAATGCTTTGGGAGGATGAACGTGATGAGGACCAAAGGGAAGGGGAGGTACAGGAAACAAATGAAAAAAAGTGCATGATAAAGAATAAGTCAATGATAATTGCTGAAGGCATGGCATAGGGGTTAGAGTTTTCATGTACGAAATCCAATCCTACCATTCCAGGACTAGTGTTCAAGTTGTAGCATTGATGTCTGCTTAGAGTGTAACCATGGTTCCCTTGATATTATTTTCATATGCTTAGCTAAGACATCAGTATATCATTTCATTTTTCATAATAAAAGCATATAAAAACAGGATCACTGAAAGAAACGGAATCACAAGAACAACACAGATTTATCGTGGGAAAACCCTAAAAGGAAAAACCCAGCAAAATCTTCGTCAATATAGATGCCCCAAAAAGGGAAAAAGGTAAAACCAACAAGGAGATCAAAAACCTGATTCTCCTCCTTCTCCAGCAACTTATCTCCTCCACAAGTGCGCTATTCCAAGTGAGTGTATGTATCAAATGAGGAGCACTACACCTCTATTTATATTCATCCGTTCACTTAAATTAACTCATTTGACATGTAGGCTCGAGTTACATATGTAGGCTCAAGTAACCACACTGGGGTGCTGATGACCCACCTTTACAATTAGAGGGGACTACCTCATGACTCTTATTAGTTCTTTCGATTAGGAGCATCGAGGTACAATGTAATACAAGTGGTTCTCCTGGTAGGACCATGGGGGACCACAAAAGATACATATAGAATATTCTTCGAAGTTACAATATTTCAACACTCCCCCTTAACGAGAAGGGTATTCTACAACAACATCAACAACAACAAGAGTAGATATAGGGGACATCATCAACATCGGCAGGGTAACACATCTATAAATCATTGGAATCTTTTCAACATCATGTATTCTTCATATTCAATCTTCAATCTTCATCATCAGCAACATCTTCAGCATTTTGATCTTTCAATTAGAAGCGACATTTTCAGCACTTGGATCTTTCAACAGCTTCAGCACTTTGACTATTCGACCAGCAACAACATCTTCATCATTTTGACCTTTCACTCAGAAACATCTTCGGCACTTTGACTGTTCGACCAACAACAACATCTTCAGCATTTTGACCCTTTCGATCAGCAACATCTTCAGCACTTTGACTGTTCGATCAGCAACATCATCATCATCATATTCTGATCTGTCGATCAGTACGGCATCATCATCATCAGTAACAACCTGCAATCCACAACTCAAAGACAAAAAGTCTTTGGATCATTTTTGGACTTAAAGTCCAGGGATGATGCAATCCTACCACATTCTTGACGACCGAAGTCACCGAATACAATTACAGGATAATCACTCCCTATCACTTTAGGACTTGAGTCCAAGGATGATGCAATCCTACCACATTCTCGATGACCGAAGTCACCAGATACAATTACGGGATAATCACTCCCTATCAATTTAGGACTTACGTCCAAGGATGATGCAATCCTACCACATTCTCGATGATCGAAGTCACCGGATACAATTACGGGATAATCACTCCCTATCACTTTAGGACTTACATCCAAGGATGATGCAATCCTGACACATTCTCGAAAACCGAAGTCTCCAGATCACTTTAGGACAAATAGCCAGGGATGATACAATCCTGCTTCATTCTCGAAGACTGAGGTCTCCGGATCACTTTAGGGAAAGTGCCCAGGGATGATACAATCCCACCACAACAACATCACTACTCCCCCTTTTGGGGAAGATCCTTTTGAACCACACCAAGCTTGTCTCGAAAGTGTTCGAACTTCACTCGGGACAGAGGCTTTGTCAATACATCAGCAACTTGTTCATCACTACTCACATACTGGAGCTTTATAGCTCCCTTCTGTATCATATCTCGAATGTAGAAATATCTGATTTCTATGTGCTTTGATCTCTCATGAAACACAGGGTTCTCTGTCATCTTTATGCAACTTTGGTTATCACATAGAATCACAGTAGTGTCCAACTCTAGGTTGAATAATCCTGATAGTATATTTCGAAGCCATATGGCTTCACAACTAGTAGAGCAAGCTGCTATATATTCTGCTTCGGCTGTACTCAGTGCAACACTGGATTGCTTTCTGCTAAACTATGAGATCATAGCAGATCCCAAACTGTAACATCCACCTGATGTGCTTTTTCTATCTGAGATACTTCCGGCCCAATCTGCATCTGTATAGCCATACAATCTATACTCATGACTATTATCATAATATAGACCAAAGTCTATAGTTCCTTTCAAATATCTCATCACATGTTTTGCAGCTACCAAGTGAACCCGTCTAGGTTGAACTAGATATTGACTTAAGGTGTTCACAGCAAAACAAATGTCTGGCCTGGTATTTTTCAAATACATCAATGACCCAATGATCTGTCTGTAAAGGGTCACATCCACTAACTCTGATGAGTCATCTGTTAACAACTTCAGGTTGGAATCCATGGGAGTGGACAAGGATTTGCATTCCAACAAGTTGAATCTTTTCAATATCTCTACTGCATACTTTCCTTGATTGAGAAAGATTCCTTCTGAACTTTGCCATACTTCCAGACCTAGGAAATACTGCATTAACCCAAGGTCTTTCATTTCAAATTATTCTGCTAGTCTCTTCTTATTTTTCATAATCTGTTTCTCATTTCCTTTCAAGAATAAATCATCCACGTATAGTAGTAGGATGACAGGTTCATCTTCTATAACCTTGAGATAAAGGTTAGGATCAGCCTTACTCTTGGTAAAGCCCATGCTTGCCAGAAAACTATCTATCCTCTCATACCAAGCTCTAGGAACTTGTTTAAGACCATACAAGGCCTTCTTCAACTTGCATACATGAGTACGTCTGTCTTCAACTTCAAATCCTTGAGGCTATTCTATGTAAACTTCTTCTTCGATAACACCATTCAGAAAAGCGGTTTTTACATCCATCTGGTGTAAGTCCCACTTCATTATGGATGCAAGGGCCATGATAGTTCTAATTGAAGTATATCGTGCTACAGGAGAAAATGTCTCTTCATAATCAATTCCCTCTTTCTGAGAGAAACCTCTGGCCACAAATCTTGCTTTATACTTCTCGATACTTCCATCAGCTGCATGCTTGATTTTGAATATCCATTTGGAGGATACTATACTTTTTCCTTCTGGTTTGAGACCTATATCCCATACATCATTCTTCATTATTGACTGGTATTATTCAGTCATTGCTTCTACCCATTCTTTCTTCTGTACTGCTTCTTCATAGTTTGTAGGTTCTTGTTCTACCATATCACACATCAAGGCTATATAGTTGGAAAAAGTATTAGGTTTCTTTCTTTCCCTTGTAGAGCCTTCAGGAGCTCCATATCTTTCTGCCTCTCGTAAAATTTCTCTTGTCCAAGAAGGCTTTCTTTTTCTTGAAATCTCCATCATGGGAGGTTCTTGTGGTTTTGCCATGCCATGTTCTTCAGGAGCCTCATCTTTAGGGAGACATGCAGTCTCTTTATTTCTAGGTGGTGTTTCTTCTTCATACACTTCTTCAAGTTGGCACTTCCTGGATCTCTTGAGAGCTGTCTCTTCATCAAATGTCACATATTGACTGATTTCTATGTGGCGGAATCCAGGAATGTAGATTATAAATGCTTTGGATACTTCACAATATCCAACAAATATCCCCTTCTTTCCGACAGGGTCTAATTTGGTTCTTTTCTCTTTCGGTATATGGATATATACTAGACAACCAAATATCTTGAGATGACTTACCTCAAGCTTTTTTCCTGTGAATATCTCTTCTAGAGTTTTGAACCCAAGAGCACTGTGTGATATTCTATTTTGTACATATACAGCAGTTCTTGCCGCTTCTTCACATAGGTGCATTGGAAGATCTTGATCATATATCATTGTATTCACTGCCTCCATGATGGTTCCGTTCTTTCTTTCTGCTACCCCATTCTATTGAGGATTGTAAGGAGTAGTTAGCTCTCTTTTTATTCCTACATCTTTGCAAAAAGTATCAAACTCTTTTGAGGTGTATTCTCCTCCATTGTCTGATCGAAGAATCTTAATTTTCTTGTCAGAAAGATTCTCTATCAAGGCTTTGAACTCCTTGAATTTCTCAAACACTTCACTCTTTGCCTTCAAGAAGTATATCCAAGTATTTCTTGAAAAATCATCAATAAATGTGATATAGTATTCAAAACCACTTACGGATGTGTAATACATTGGACCACATACATCTGAATGAATCAATTCCAACATACCTTTTGATTTTGTTTCACTCTTCGGGAATAGATTCTTGATGTTCTTTCCCTTCGCACATCCTTTGCAAATGCCTTCATGCTGGATCTTCATGTCTGGTAATCCCGTCACTACCTTGTTCACATGAGGTAGAGCATTGTAATGGATGTGGGCAAGCCTTCTATGCCATAGTTCACTAGGGTTAGTGGACTCATGCACAAATGCTGTTTCTGAGTGCCCCTTGAGTTTATACAAGCCCCCTTCTTCTTCACCAATGATGATTGCATCTTCAATATTCTTTCCTTTGGGCCACATAAGTACTTGACCATCTATGAAAGCAACTCTGAAACCTTTCTTATCTAAAGCTGAGATAGAAAGTAATTTTTTCTTTAAAACAGGTACATATAATACATCTTTCATTTTTAAGGGATTACCTTATTCAAGTTTGTAGCTTGCTTCACCAACTCCTTTGATCGGATATTGATAGTCATCTCCTAGGGATCTTTCTGAGGAGAGCTATTTTCTTCAAGTTTGGTCAGAGTTTTCTTTTGTCCTATCATGTGCTTTGAAGCACCACTATCTATAATCCAAGTGTCTTCTCCAGGAGTCAACGACCTAGAGAGAGCAAAAAACAGTACATATTCTTCCGCATCTTCTTCTCTTGCTTGCTTTCTCGAAGGTTCTTCATATTCTTCTTCTTCATCCTCATCTTTAGCTAGATGAGCATGATATATTTTGTTGTTGTTGATCCTCTACTGATATTCTTTCTTCTTTATAGGACAGTTTCTGGCAATGTGTCCTATCTTGTCACAGTGGAAGCATTGAAAACTAGAGTAGTCCTTACTTGATAGAATTTCTTTCGATCTTTGGAATCTTCTGGGGTGATGATGCTCTTTGTGATTTCCTTTCTTGAAGATGGGTTGATTCCTTATTCTTTTTTTGGTATGAGTGGCTAGGGCTTGATCATCCTCTTTTAGTAATGCTTCTCTATTGGCCACTCTAGTCTCCTCTTGAATGCAATCTTCCCATACCACATCGAACCGCATACTTTCCTTCTTGGAACACATCATTTGGATGAATGATTCCCATGGTCTAATGGGACCATTGAGAGCAATCATAACCAATTCATCTTCATCAAGCTTATCTCCAATAGCTTCTAGTTTCTCTTTGATCTGGGAGACCCTTGAAAAGTAGTCTTGGATGGATTCTCCATGACTCATCTTGGTGCTCTTCAGTTGAGCTCTTAGATTCATCTTCCTGTTGATGTTTCTTCCCTCAAACATTCTGGAAAGGGCACCATACATTTATTTTGGAGTCTTCTTGGATGACACTTGAGGAATCAAGTGATCCTTAATGGAGTCAGCAATAATTCTATGTGCCCTAATCACATCCTTTCTGTGCTTCTCCTTGGCTTCAGCTTCTTCAAGTTCTTACACTTCCTCTTTGACATACTTATCAAGATCATTCTCTTGGAGAATGAGACCAATCATGTATTTCCATGCTCGAAAATTCTCTATGCCTTCTAGCTTGTCTTCAAGCTTGGTGCTTGAAGTCATCTTGTTAGACAAAATAAAAATTGAAATTTTTGTGAAATGAGAAATTGACCTTACCAGGAGTTGTGCTTGAATGAGGTGAGATGGCTGTTGTACTTGGATTCTGGAAGTCTCAATTCTTCAACTTTCAAATCAGACAATTCATCTTTTGCAAAAATTCATGTCACTGTTTCTGTGATATCTCCTCACTTTCTGCTCCTCTGTGTCTGAAATTTCTCAATGATGTGACCTTGTATGTTCATGATTCAACACCATAGGTTTCATCAGAATTGGATTCACCAATTGGAATTTATGATTATTTTCCCACGGTGACCTATTACAATACTGTTCCAAACAGTGAAGTTGTACATACTGCCACATGTCACTGTTTCATCTTCAGGTTATGAAATTTGGATCATAGAAAGTACAGTCCATTCTATTTCTGGAAAATCTTCAAGAATTTAATTTGGAACTCTGTAGCCAATGCTATAGCAAATTTCCCTAGGTGTCCTGTTTAGGGATGAATTTTGGAGGAGGCCGGAACCCTAACGTGGAGGGATCATATATTCCCGAATATGGCGATTCTCAAGCTGAAATTTTGACACAGTGTACTGCAGGATTTTATATTCAGCCTCTGAAATTTTCAGCTCCTTATCCTTCACCAAAATCTAGGTACAGCGAATGTACCAAAACTTAGCATTTTTAGTATTTAGGGTTTTTCTAGCTCGGGGTCAAACTAGGGTTTGACTTTCCCAGAGATTCACCCAACCAAAAATATTGATCCAGGTATCTAACCTTCGATTTTGATGAGGGGAGAAATCCTATGAAAGGATCACAAGAAAAATCCTCTTCAGTAAGAAACCCTAATTTCCTGCACTGAAAACTGAAAATGTCGGAATCGAATTCCGCTTTGACAGAACGATGCACCCTTCAACGGAGAGTCAGCCTAGCCTTCTTTTGCTGATTGATTGTGGAGAGAGAACCAAAAAATAAGAAGCCCGAGCTTCTGTAGCTTGTGAAAGCTTCCCTATTCAGGTTATCTCTAATACCATGTTAAATTTTCATATGCTTAGCTAAGACATCAGTATATCATTTCATTTTTCATAATAAAAGCATATAAAAACAGGATCACTGAAAGAAACAGAATCACAAGAACAACACAGATTTATCCTGGGAAAACCCTAAAGGGAAAAACCCATCAAAAGCTTCCTCAATATAGATGCCCCAAAAAGGGAAAAAGGTAAAACCAACAAGGAGATCAAAAACCTGATTCTCCTCCTTCTCCAGCAACTTCTCTCCTCCATGAGTGCACTATTCCAAGTGAGTGTATGTATCAAATGAGGAGCACTACACCTCTATTTATATTCATCCGTTCACTTAAGTTAACTCATTTGACACGTAGGCTTGAGTTAAATCATGTAGGCTCGAGTTACACATGTAGGCTCAAGTAACCACACTGGGGTGCTGATGACCCACCTTTACAATTAGAGGGGACTACCTCATGACTCTTATTAGTTCTTCCAATTAGGAGCATAGGGGTACAATGTAATACAAGTGGTTCTCCCGGTAGGACCATCGGGGACCACAAAAGATACATATAGAATATTCTTCGAAGTTACAATATTTCACCTGATATCCCATGTCTATAAAGATACCAATTCTTCCATACCAGACAGTTCTTGCATGTGCAACCCTAGCATGCAACAACTATTAACTGAGTCACTAAGTCCGTAGTCACTACATTTACTCACTAACGAATGGCCGACAACCAATCATCCCTCATCTAAATCCCTACTACGAGTGATGGATAATGAAAATTTGGGTGCGGTGGTTATAATACGAACACACACACACACACACACACACACACACAAACATATTTTGTTGGGAAAAACAAAGGCAAAACACAAAAAAGATCACACGAACAATTGCACACTAATTTCAGGAGGATGCAAGGTCAATAGGTGTAAATGATTGTAGATATATGTGATTGCATGGGATATTTGAATTTATTATATGATTAAATGTGATTACCTGAACATGAAGTTATTGGATATCTCTGTGTTTATAAGTGGTTCAAGGTTATGCTAGGTAAACTTAAATGTCTTTCTCTCAAGATAGGCTATATTTATATTGTACATTATAGGATAATCAAGGTTCACACTCTTATATATATGCAATTCCATGTCGTATGATAGCTATTTATTTGAATTTTAAAAAGTTAGATAGTTCATAGGAAAAAGAAATATTATGTTCAATGTATATTAGCAGTTATACAATGAAATTTACTCTAGGTTATGTTATGTAGATTATATAATTTTATGTGGTGATAGTGGAATTTTGAAATTAAAAGTGTGTTGTGATATCTATAATTAAATTGTTGCATGAAAGTGGCAGGTTTCCATAATGAAGGGATGCTATTAACGCATTATGTATTTTTAGGTTATATGCATTATGTTTAAAAGGAAGTGCTATAAGCAATATATATAACCGGTTTTATGTGAAGAAATATAAATGTTTATAGTTCATATATTAGAAAATATTATTCGTACTTGTTACATAAATGGAATTTAATTACGAGCATGTGGAAGTATTATGTGTTTAACCAATGAGTTTTATGTATGGAAAAAATGACTAAAGATCTATGAGATGGACGTTACTTGCAATAAGTGGATGATTTGCATATGTGTATCCAGAAGAAATAAAAGGAAGGATAGGAATATGAATTAATCATAATTATATATGTCAATAGTTTTTGGATATCCCAATGATTTGTATGAATGTACCATGTTAATGAATAAATAGTGGAGGAAAGTAAGGTTAAATTATCTGATGTTAATTTATAAATAATTGAATAGGATAAGAGTTAAATGGGTGAATTATTTCATAATAATTGTTGTATAGATTAATGATTTATGAAAAGGTTAGGTTATATTTATGATGATTTTATTATGCTAAATATTGATTTGACAATATTGTTGTATAAATGAGATTATAAAATGATCAAAGTTGAAGGGAATTAGGAAATGGTTATGTGGAACATTAGTAGTTAGAGAAGTCAATCACATTTATCACACAAATGGACCGTTTTGTAACTAGTTAGTTGCACACTCATATTTACTATTAGTGGTTCCAAATGTACTCACTATCATTTAACTGTATGTTTTCTATGATGGGACGTAATAACATGTAGAGGACACATATTGGAATATTACATCATGAATCCTCCAACATAGAAAGTAGTTGTGTAGAAGCCATGAAACTATATTAAGTAGTCGTACTAAGAAAACAAATTAGCATCTATTCGACCGGATATTATATCTGGTATGAGAGCGAGGTTCCACACTTGGGCCTATGCTCGACATGCTTCTATATGTTGTAATGATTATGATATAGTGATGTATGCAACATATATCTTGGTTTTGTTATTGATGCTTGGATCTTTGTGAAAATAATAGGATGGATTCGGGAAGGCAAGGAGGAAGAAGAGGAAGGGGAGGCAGGACTTGTGGAGTCGAGGAATGTAGTGCGCACACCCCTTCACCACCTCCAATACAACCTCGTGAGAATGAGGAAGCTATCATGCATACAGCTGAAGTGATGAATATGGTACGTTCATTCCATCGAATGACATATGCACTGCTTACTCGATTGGAACAAATTGGACAAGGAGCCCCGGATACAATAGTCACATCCCTAGTACCTCCCTTGAGTCAGAACAACAAGAGTTGGAAAAAGTTGAGTTCCAAGAATTTCATGGTTCCTTGGACGAGACGACTGTAGAGGCATGGTTGGAAAAAATCGCAATGTGATTTTTGTTGCGTACCTACTCCTCAAACATGAAGGTGCATATTGAAATTATGAAACTGAAGGGGATTCCCTATTATGGTGGAAGACGGTTTTGTCACAGCTGGGATTAGAACTTGTTGAAGTCTTATGGGAACTATTTGAGATTTTTTTTTTGCAAACAGTACATGTCAGATGAATTTTTGGAAAGAAAATTAAATGAGTTCAATGCATTGAAGTAGGGACTCCAGTTTGTACTTGAGTATGAAGAAAGATTCATGGAACTTACGCGGTATGTGCCACATAGAGCACCAAAAAACTAAGGGTGAACAAATTTATTTATGGCCTTAACTACAACATTCGTTTTGAAGTGCACATTTTGATGTCGCACACACTACATGAGGCCATACAAAGAGAAATAATAGCATAGGAAGAAGTTACTGGAAGCGGTCCATAATGAAAACCACAACCTATGGGACAAAGTGACTGGAAGACTGGGGTACAACCTATGAGTGCCCCGAGGTTGGGGACAAGGCATGTAGAACCTTACCCAAATCATAGGATGGGAAATCAGAGACATGGTAGTGGTGGGCCGAGAGCTCCATATCGGAAACGAGCTCCAAATATTTTTCCATAGGGAAATAGGGCAGTTGCACAAGAACAAGAAGACAATGGAAGTCATGTTCAACAGTTTCACTAGGGACCGCCTATGGGTGGATCTTGTTGGACATGTGGATGACCCCATCAACAGAGGAATTGTTGACGTAAAAAGAGAGGGGCAAATCAGTGGAAACGCCTAACTACAGTGGGTGACATGGGTCAGGCTCATTGGATTCATGCAAGAGTGAAAAATAATCAGGTATAACATCAAACCATGAGGCTTGAAACCACAAGTATGATAAATGGTATGATTTTTTATGTATTAACTAGTTCTGGAGCTACTGAGAGTTTTATTTCACCTAGAGAACTGACTAGAAGTTGATTGATGGTAATCAAGAAACGACATTTTGACACAGTCGAATTGCAATCCAAAGTAACCCAAGGGGATGGGTTCGTAGTCCCAGACTGTGAGTTAGATATAGGGGTTTGTGTTACAAAATTATCCCTGTATACCACCTAATTATGATCCTACGATATCATAGTAGGAATGGATTGTATAGAGGCCCATTCAACAGTTTCACATTGCAAGGGGAAGAATTTGATGTTCAAAGATGACTCCGGGAATAAGTAGATACTGGAAGGTACCAAGAGAGGAGTGTCTCTGAGATTGATATATGCAGTGAAACTAACGAAAATCATGCATAAGAGATGTCAGTTATATGCAGTGATGACTATGAATGAAAATTCTGATACAATAGATGTAAATCGACATCCTATATTGTCATAGTTCACCAACGTGTTCCCAGAGGAACTTCTAGGAATACCACCAAGACAGGAAGTGGAGTTCACCATTGAGCTCAAGTTGAGAACTAAACCAATAGTTAGGAATCCTTACCACATGATCGCACATTAGTTGCATGAGTTTCAAATACAAATTCAAGAACTCTATGATTCATTAGGCCTAGTATATTGTCGTGGGGAGCACCATTGATATTTGTCAAAAAGAAGGATGGGTCATGGAGACTATGTATTGACTATTGACAATTTAACAAGGACACTATCAAGAATCAGTACCCTTTGCCAAGGATAGATGATCTGTTTGATCAAATGAAGGTGGTGATAGTATTTTCAAAAATATATTTGAGGTCTAGATACCATCAGTTGAGGATAAGTGAAGAAGACATTCCCAAAACAACTTTTAAGATAAGGTATGTCTACTTCGAGTTTGTTAATGTACCATTTGGATTATCGAATGCGCCAAGTGTCTTTATGAACCTAATGAATGGTGTATTTCGAAATTATTTCAGACAAATTTGTGCAAGTGTTCTTGGAAGACATTTTGACTTATTCAAATAATTTCAAGGAGCACAAAGAACACTTGAATATGGTTCTAATATGTCTAATGGGGAATAATCTTTATGCAAAATTGTCCAAATGCTCATTCTTCCAGATAGAGATTCATTATCTAGGACATGTCATCTCAGGTAACTACATAGCATTCAATCCATCCAAGATTGATTCAATATTGGAATGGCCAACACCGAAAAATGTTCACAAAGTGTGGAGATTCATGGGACTAGCAAGATATTACTGAAGATTTGTGGAAGTATTTTTGAAGATTGTAGGACCCATCACTGAACTATAAAACAAGAACAAGAATCTTGTATGGTCCAAACACTGTGACAAATAATTCACAAAACATAAGGAGTTATTAACCAGCCCCGATTTGAAGGTACTATACATGGAGCAAGACTTTCTGGTATGCATTGATGCATATAAAGAAGGGCTAGGAGAAGTATTAATGCAAGAAGGTGGGCCATTTTCTTACGCTTCTAGGAAACATAGATGCCACGAGGAGAACTATGTGACAGATGATCTTGAACTTGTGCTAGTGGTATATGCTTTGAGACTTTGGAGACACTGTTTGGTTAGTATGATATTTGGATTAAAGACAAACCACCATGGGTTGCAGTATATTTTTACTTAGAGTGACCTCAATGTGAGGAAAAGGCAGTGGTGAGAGATGTTGAGTGAGTATGATTTTGACATATCATACATGAATAGGGAAATGAGTAAGGCAGAATATGCATTGAGTTGATGACCTCACATTTTCTCACTATTGCTGCTTATAACAAATTTACGGGGGAAGGTCTTGAAGATGCAACTAGCATATAGTTAGTACAATGAAGTCATGGCACGAATATAAGGGGAGCATTCACAATCCCTAAGTTTGTGGGGTACACAATAGATAATGATGGATTAATGAGATACAAGCAACTTATGTGCATTTCGATAAACAAGGAGGTTCAAAATTTCATCCTCTCAAAATCCCATCGAGGGGTGTATATGGCCCACCAAGGGGTGATGAAGATGTATGCATATATAAAGCCATTATTTTTCAAGCAAGGTATGAAGAAGGATGCGGTAGAATTCATGTAAAGGTCCCTAGACTGTCAGCTTGTGAATGCTGAGCATCGACATCCAGGGGGACTATTACAACCCCATGGCATCCCCGAGTCTAAGCGAGAGGTAATATCTATGGAATTTATCATCGGGTTTTCAATAAAATCTAGGAGGCATGATTCCATTTTTGTTGTAGTAGATACATTAACCAAAAGGGAACACCTATTTCAGTAAATATGACTTATCATTCACCCGATATTGCACGGGATTTTATAAATGAGGTAATGCAACTGCATGAAATACCTCGGAAAATTATCTTAGATAGGGGATCGATATTTATAAGGATATTTTGGACAAGTTTCCAGAAAGCTTTAGGTACCCAACTAAATTTCAACATCGCGTACCATCCTGAAACAGATGGTCAGATTGAGAGGGTTAATTAATTCCTAGAAAGAATGCTTCACATGTATGTCATGGACAAACAGAACCATTGGGAAGAGTACTTTCTATTGATAGAATTTTCCTACAATAATAGATACCATAGCTCTATTTAGATGGAACCATTTGAGTTACTCTATGGTCGACCATGTCGGACACCATTTAGTTGGGATCGTTTGGAAAACAGAGTCTTAGTAGGTCCAGAGATGATCCAAGAAATGGAATAACAAATGAAATCCATCTGAGCACGACTGAAAAAAGCTTAGGATCAACATAAAAGTTATGCTGATGTGTATAGGATAGATTAAAGCTACCAGGTTGGGGACACAGTCTTGCTGCGGGTGAGGCCGTAGAAGAGCTCCATCAAATTTGGCAAGGGAGGCAAGCTTTCATTACGGTTTGTAGGGTCGTTTGAGATTACTAAAATATTGGGACCGATTCCTTACTGTATCGCATTGCCATCATCATTGAGTTGGATGCATCATGTTTTTCATGTTTCTGTGTTACATCAATATATGTCAGACCCGTCTCATGATGTGGACTTGAGAAATTTGTATATTTCAGATGAAGGGACACTTGTGGCTGAACCTATTCATATTCTGGATTGACGAACTTGATAGCTGCGACGTATATTAGTTGATCAAGTGAAGGTGTAGTGGGGTAGTTATAGTCCCACCTCTATGACCTGAAAGGATGTATCCGAGATGCATAGACAGTTTCTATACTTATTCTAGAACTTCAAGACGAGGTTTCCAAAAGTGGGGGTGTATGTAGCACCCTGTTTTCTTTTTGAGATTATGATAATTATTATTTGAGGGAATTATGTGACAAATGGCCCGGTTATTTGTAGTTTGAGATCTAAAACTATGAATGAGTGTATTTCAAGTGACCTAGACATCTGTGAAACAATTATTTTCTTATGAAAAATAACTTATGAGGAATTATCTTGACATATTCTTAAAAAATGAATAATTGTGACTATGAAAATGATTTCGACATTCATAAAATGAGAATGCAATTATATTATGATTTCCATTTATGAATGAAGAATCATGTGATTTTATCGACAAGAATTCAATATTGTATAATGCTTATGAATTATTGACAAAATCTATGTGATATCTAGCATGTACTCTAATGGTCTGTCAACTATGACCGAAAATGCAAGTACGTAAAACACAAGAAAGCTCCAATATGCAAGGAATCTAGATGAGTTAAAAACTATGGAAGGTGATATCAATTTTGTTTATAGTATGATTTAATTATGTTATGTTTTGATGCACTAACATGCATGGACTTTGGATGAGTTGGGAACCCTCGACAATTGATGTCAAATCAATTTTCAAATTATGCTTGAAGTCTTGTTTATAATATTTGATGCACATGTTTTTTTATGTGAAGGTGACGGGCTTACGATTTCTAATCGACCCACATCAAGTGACAGGGCTTAAAATTATACTTGTAAGTCTAGAAAATGGATGATGCAATGAGCTTTGAATAGAATGAGTAAAACTCCATCTTATTAGATGTGTGTGCCCAGAGGGTAGGCCACGAGTTGGTTACTCACGAGGATCGTACTGGGGGGGAACGCAATAAGTATTCATCTATATTTCCCATGAACCACCTATCCCTCCACAAGGTAGGCGAGTTGAGGTAACATTGGTTCAGTCGGCATACCAACTCCCCGTTTGTGGGGATTATTAGAAGGGAATGTGAGAAGCATGAAACCTTGATAATCTTGGTCACGATGAGAATGTGACAGTAATCAACATTAATTTTGATCGGGTGGGGTGATTAATAAAATGTTTAGAAGGAATTTTAGCAGAATTTTTATAATAATAATATTAATAAAAATAAATAAATAAATGAAATGAAATAAAACTAAATAAATCTAAATTGAGAAAAGAAATTAGGAGAGTAAATTAAGGAACTAACATTCAAAGAAAAATCCTAAGTAATGGAAAAAGAACTAGATAACCTATAATAACTAAAAAGATTGTGGGTAAATAAATAATATAATTAGTTAACTAAATGTGGTCCATGGAAAGCATAGGTTTTAATGGAAAGGTAAATAACAATAGAAAGAGAGCCAGAGTGTGGTATCTTCTGATCTGTCATAGTTTCGAAGCACATGTCTGGTTTGGGAGAAGGGGGAAGGAGAGTGCCCGTCAGGATATGGTAGGGAGGAAACTTGACAAATTAGTAGGTCAAATCTATTGTTATAATCTATGTTGTTTCTTGATATTCTTTCATTTATTTAAATAAAAATGCATTCAGGTTAAATGAATTTAAAATGGATTGTTTTCTTAATTGTCTATCGTCATTTTCTAAACAAGTTTATTCAAGTTGTTTTCAAACGATCTACAATGGATATTAGTTATATCGTTAAAATGACAACAAATTTAATTTGTAAAACTTTGTAGGGATTAACATGTGGGATTTATTGTGATAATTTATGTTGTTTAGTTGATGTTTGTGCCTATATTAATTGTGGAATGTATCCATAGACATAGCATGTATATGGCATTCATAGATTTGTTCTGTTTGGCCTCTAAAAATGCTCAAAACCTGAAACCATAAAAGGAGAATGTTAAATCTTGGGTTTGATTTAAGAATTGTAAACTAGGTATGGGGAAGAACTGATTTCAATGCAAGATAATTAGTGGTTCCCATGGACCATAAATATATAATGGAATTCGAATATATTGTTATAATCTATATTGTTTCTTGACATTCTTTCATTTATTTAAATAAAAATGCATTCAGGTTAAATGACTGTAAAATGGATTGTTTTCTTAATTGTCTACTATCATTTTCTAAACAAGTTTATTCTAGTTCTTATGTCCCTAACAAGGGGATATATATGAATCGCTCAAGGTGATTATTTGGTGTAATTTGTATCAACATTAACAAAAACATATAATTTTTTTCATAGTTTGTATCAATTATTTTTTGGGGAATTATTTAAATTTTGATTTATCTTGCTTCTTATTGGTTTATATAGGTGATGTAGGCATGGGACATTATGCCCCAAGACCCAGCGACAAGCTTGCGTAAGCATAAAATGATCATTTTGTGCCATACATCCTACCCTATGTGGACGAAAATATGGTGGGTAGACTGTTGCTACAGTTTTAGTTGTTTTTTTAATATATGGATGGAATAGTGGTGGCCATGAATTGACATTCAATCTCTAAGCTTTGCAAAACTTATTGCGATCTAGTTGGACTCAAGCGCATGTGCTGAAATATAGTTGGCCTGCATGAATCCTATCCTGCATGAAGGTCACGCGGCAGTCCTCGAGACAAAGGATTACACAAAACATGATGTCCTTTCTCATTGCATTCATTTCTAAGACATTTTTTGCCTGTGGCCTGGTCCAAGGTTTCAACCACAGTTTTCATAACCTTACTATAGGTTTCTCCTTTATATGCAACTCAATGGATCTTATTTTGCGTTATTTCTGGGTTCCCGCAGGCCGCTTTGACAAGCGTCCATTTTGGCGTTGCATCATCCAGAGAAATTTGTAAGTGCATGCACGAAATAGATATAAATAATGGGAAATCAAGTTCTTGTTTACTACAATCCTAAGGCAAATAATATATTTTAACTCAATTAAAACTAATTTTCATGTCAATTCATTTGGAAACCACCTTTGAGCTCTGAATGCAAAGAATGTGTATGTATGTCTATCCTTATGTATGTGCTTGTTACAATGCTTGGATATGTTTCATATTATTTAGGCTTGTCACCCGCTAATATTTATTCTTATTTAAGCTTGTTACTGTGCTTATATATATTATTGTGCTTAACCCATAAGGTTCTTGTTCTTGCTCATTTTCTCGTTGCATTTAATTAGGACTTTGGCCTAATTTTTTTATGTTTTAGGCAATTTTTCCGGTAGAATGGTTGAATAAACTGTTACTATTTCCATATGCCACCCTGTAGAATCGTCATTTTACCATTACCTTTTTGTTGTGCTAAAGTGTATCAATCAAGGTTATAACAATTTGGGGTTTTGGAAAATTAAATGAACTTTAGTAGCGTTTCTTGTATTGAATCCTCACTAGATCCGAGAGGCAGGTGATCTGGTGAAATTGATCGGTTCTGTATATGTCGCAACAAAGATCTAATATGTTTCCCTTGAATGCAAGAAAGTTATTTTCACATAAACACATATTTTTTTATTCCAATTTAGAATGAAACACAAGTCACATTTTTTAAGATTAAAGTTGAATTTTTATAAACTGAAGTAGTAGAATGTTGTTTTATAGTTAAAAAATAGATTTTACTTCTTTCTCTTTTTAGTTTTTCTTTTCCTTAACGTCAATTTGAAGAACATGATCCATATTGTGTACTTGTAACTAAGAAATTGTAAAATCAATATATGTACAAAGTCCATACCTAACTCTCTCCGAATATATTTTCTCAACATAAAGCAGAGTATATATATATATACAAAGAGTCTAGATACAACTCTCTAAAAATATGTTTCCAGGTATCATATGCTTAACAGCTAACCCAAACCAGCATCTAAGGACTTAGAGCTTGGATCAAAATCAAGTATCAAGGAATTCTAAATCATCTTTTGCTTCCACAAAGCCAAAAACCCTTCTCTAAAACTTTTCTATATCAACATAATAAAAAACTGAATTACAATTAAAAAAAATTAAAACACAGAGATAGGTTACAATTTTGTATACAAGTTTACTAAATTCATGATGAAAAGGTCAACATCTATATATAATAACAACTTATTGATAGTTTTGATGAAGGTAAATAATTTTAATATTTTGATTTCTATGAACAGTTTATCTTTTATTTTATCTATTAACATTACCACTTAACTTATGATTGGTGTGCCTCAACTACCTACCTGTTATCACCTACCCTTTTATAGTTCACCAGGGTTGTTTGCTATGAACTGTTTATTATCGATGCATTAGCTAAGAGTTGTCTATGAAATATGGTGACACTAATCAAGTCTATATATTTAGCAGAGAATAAGGTACTTTCTATTATACTCAAACAGAGCATTTTCAAAGTTTTACAAGGGTAAATATGAGGCTAAAGTAGGAAGAATGATCAATTTTTGTAGCATAATTCCTTCTAATATATCCAGAGTGCTGCATGGTTGCAAGTTATGGTCACTATCTATGAGGGTTTTATGCATACACATTGTTCATAAGAAATTTTCTATCATTCTTCTTCGAGTTTTAGATGCAAGAATTGGGCATGTTTTCTTGGGCTGATAATGTAAACAACATATATGTAGCAGCATATTAAATAGAGACAACTTGTGATGGTGAAATTAACATAGTACTCCATATAAGGTCAAACATTAATAGTGAAAGGATGAGGTGGTGAGGTGGTGATCAGATAAACAAGTGGCAACCATATCCCAGATTTTATGGAAAGAGATCAATGCTTGAGGAGATGTAGAAGATCTCATGTCATCAAAATCAACTCAAAGATTTCAAGGAGAAACCAACATCTAAGGAGATTTCTCCAGCAACTTATCTCTTTGATCAACATTATTTCAAGGTTTCAAGGAAAATTATTTGGCAAGTCAGGTATTTTGGTTGGAAGTACACTTTTAACCAGTTTATCAGTCTTTAACGACTCTCTCATCCTTGGTAATGAGCTTATAATTTTCTTTTTTATGAGCATTGAAGAATCTCCACAAAACCTGAGGTGGGTTTTCGCTAGGGTGGGATGGGATGAAGAGGGTTTAATAAACTTGTTTGAGCCATTACAAACTAAATTGTTTTCACAAGAAAGTTACCACACAAAGGCTAGATAATTAACATTGTAGGGGAAAGGTCTCTTTTAATTCCTTCACTATATGCACGATAATGTGAAATCACTAAATCCTGATTAACCACGATATCATTAAAGTGAAGATAAACAATTAACATGGAGAAAAAAAATCATAAGTTAACATGATGATGTCGAGCTCATTTGTAGGTAATTAACGTTAAATTATTTATATCATTAACGTTAATGATTATTATAGGTTGATATCACTAAATCAGATGAAGATAAATTTCTCCTCTTGTCAATTAGAGTTGCATATGTTAATGATTATTATAGGTTGATATCACTAAATCAGATGAAGATAACGTTCTCCTCTTATCGATTAGAGTTGCATAGCTTCCATATGCACTTGGAATAAACTCTGACCAATAATCAACATCCCACCCACCAACTATGAGGTCCCAGAGGATTGTTGCACCCACCTGAACAATACTCAACAACACAAGGAAAAACAACTTTTATCCTTTTTTTCTAAACAAAAATACAATGCGAAGCCTAATATCTATAAAACTGAGAAGGAATCAAAAAGAAACCTGAACCCCAAAATAGAAAGATGAATTTCTACACAATTATTCATCCTATGCTTAAGTGTGAGAATTCTTAGTAAACATCATATCTATAAAACTTACAGGAATACAAAAACAAACAAAAAACCCAATCCCATAGATCCTGAGGACAAACTCAACCTCAAATATAACACCCATAAAATAAAAAGAGCGAAAGCTAAACCTTATCAAATTTGGAAGTATATTGGAAACAAAATTGAAGCCAAAGAGCCAAATTTGAATGTAGGCACTATCAAAAAGTCTGCAAACTTGAGCAATTATTGGCATACATTACCTCCACCCCCTTGATCACAAGATTGATTTTCTCCCCAGCTCTAATGGAGAACTCTACTGTAGGTTTGGGAGGACCAAAATCTACATCTTTGGGCCTGCTAAGTCCCCCATACTGTATAGGCGCATTCTCTCGAGATATAAATATGAAAGTAAAATCATAGGTTAAATAAGCTTCTACGAATATTCCATTGAATGTATCCTTCATTATGTCTTATATCAGAGTCTTCAATTGAGGTTAAGCACATTTTCACTGCATCAGAGAAGGAATTCCACGTACTTGTACAAGGTTTCTGTGAATTTTCCTTCGCGTGCTATGAAAATTTTTCTCTTAGTACGTTGCATCAGGAATGGACTCAACATGGAGTACAATGCACTGAAATAGCATGGGACATTAATGAATACCTGGAAAATAGAGAAAACACAAATTAAGAGGTGATTTGTCAATTTGATAAAACTTAATTTTGAAGCCCTTTGAACTTTGAGGTTTCATTCATTCATTCACGATCCTTTATACTTTCATCACAATATTTTATACGAAACACAGTTGCAACTACGGTCTACAAACGACCAAAACCACTGTGCCCAGACTCTGTGTTGATGTATTTGTAACTTTGGAATGTATTCATCTATGTATCTTATGTCTTGTAACCCATTTTTTATTCTGGGATGTATCTATTATGTAATTGAGTCATGTTGTCATGCCCCGATGTTTTGATCGGGAGGATCTATAATATAAACAAGTCATGTCAAGTCATTGTGGGTAACCCTCCTATTTTCTAAGGGTTAAAGTCCCCACAACTCTGGGGCACTAGGGTTATTAGACTCCCCTAGTAGAGGTCGGCCCTAGTAGGGTTTTAGTCATGCCGAGATTAGTATAAATAGATAGATAGATTCTCTATTTAGTACACAACATATACACACTCAAGTGTAGTGAATAGTTGAGGAAGGAGAAGACACTAGGGCTAGATAAGAAGAAGGTAACTGCTGTCGGGAGATCACTTACTGTATTGGGATTTTCTATTTTGGTGTTGATTCTATCTCTGAGAAAGTTGTGGGGTTTTCTCCATTTATGGTTTCCCCGAGGAAAAAAACTGTCCTCATTGTCTCTTGTGTTTGATTGTTGTGCTTGTTATTCTCTCAGTTAAATAACCTAACAATGCTAGCTTAATGTTGAAAAACTAACATGTTATTAGAGCTAACCTGAGAAGAAGACACTGTGCAACTGCAGGAACTAGGGATTCCTAGTTTGACCTGAAGTCATGAGAAGATGGACAACTTACCAAATAATGGATCCATGACATTTGATAAATTTACTTGCACAAAGACAACCCTTGGATGGAATTTCCAACCGACCTCTCAAACTCATGTTTTTAACACTTTAGTCAATTTTCTTTTGTTCTCACTATGCAAAATATTATTTTTCCTATTTTTGGTAGATTGATATTTTGCATATGAGACCATCATAAGACAACCTGAAGGTATGGCTGGATAGTCATTTCACCGATGAACATGCCTATGCTACCTGATGAATTTTATCATCAAAATAACCCCTCCTTGTGGGAATTTCAAAATGCCTTTTGAATTTCCTGAATCTAACGATTAACCAATTTTCTTGTGTTCTTAAAATGGAAAATAATATTTTTCTTACTTTTGGTAGATTTATATCTTTTTCATAAAAACTCCACATGATAACTGAGACCATTGTTATATGAACCCATCAACAAGCTATATCCTAACACATTCATATTATTTTTCTCATCATCCTATGAGATAGGGCAGGAATTTCCCTAAGGCCACTGAGGCAGTTTTGTCAGTACTAAAATAGTGCAAAATGACCTAAAACTCTATTTTGGTAGACTATTATCTTTGTGATCAAACATCTTATTTGAGAATTAAGACCATGGTGAGATATCCTCTTGAACAAGTTGTAGGATGATAGCTTCAGATAATTTTTATCATACACCTATAAGGTACGGCGGGCATTTTCTCAAGGCCACATGAACCATTTTTTCCAACATTAACAATTTTCTTAGTCTTGTCCAATATGCCTAAAACACTTTTTTGGCAGTTTCATAACTTCTTCCTCGACTACTTCCAACACAATCTGAAGACATGGTCAGCTAGGCCAAATATCAATCTACAATACCCCCATATGGTGCGAGAAGTTTCTTCAACATACAATTTGTGGTGAACATTAGGCTTAAGGCTACCTGAGCCAATTTTCCAACACTTGGTCGTTTTCAGGACTTTCTCCAAAATTTATTCTAAAACCTCATTTTCGGCAGATTCATAACGTTTTCTTCAAACATTCTTAAGAATAAATAATATCATGGTTAGGTATACAAACAAACACACTACAAGACCCCCATGTTCTGCGGGCATTTACTCTAACCCATAATTTAGGGCATGCATCTTTCCAATGCTACTTAGCCATTTTTTCTTGCTCTAGCAGAAACCCCTGTTTTGGCAGGTCATTAACTTCTCCCTCAAGCACTTTCAGGACAAACTAAAGACATGGTCAGGTAGTCAAAATAACAATCTACATGACCCCCATGTGGTACATGAATTTATATTCTCCTATAAATTATGGCATGCATTTCCCTAAGGAATTTTTTACTAATTTCCCCATACTTGGTCATTTTCCTATTTTTCACCAAATTACCATATTTTTCCAAAATGATTGTCATTAATGTAGTCATCAATGACAATCCTATTCATCACAGTCTTCATGTTTTTCTTTATAGAAATTGGTATATAATATACTGCATTTAAAAATATACTATATCTAATGTATTTGATAAGTTACTATTTGGTATAATGTAGGTAAGACAAGTACTTGTCACTACAAGGATTTTCCACTATAAATTAAAATGCAAGGAAGCTTGCTCAGTTTAGAGCAGCATTAAAGGAAAGGGGAGATGCACTAATACATAGTATAGAAATTGCGACGGGTTTTCGTTGCTATTTCCACGTTTTTTCGTCTCGATTGTGACAATAACCATCGCAATGTTTCAGGGAACTTATTTCGTGGATATAATGACGAACTTTATAAGCCATTGATATAAAGACAAAAACTAGCTGCCATGCGTCTTCTATATGGTGGCCTTGAAATTGATTTTTTTTAATTCATTTTCTAAGTTTCGTCGCTCTATCGATAAAATTTTCATCCCTATAACAACGAAAATATGGCCAAAAACTGCTAGGAAATTTTTTGTTTCCATGCAAAATATGGAACACTTGCTACGAACTTTGGTCTCTCTATCGATGAATTCTAGAATTTGAACACAAATTTCTTCCACCAAAAACCGTGGAAAACCAATCACTTTCAATAAAATCTGTAAGTTGAATAGTAATTTTTCCACAAAACGGCGTCTCTATAGCGATGCTATTCCTGGAAATCCACCCCGGGTTTAACTAGTTTTATAGTACTTGTGACGAAATTTCGTCGATATTGAGACAAAACCTTGAGGTTTCAAAAAAAAAAATTAAAAATGTGGAAAGGTACCTTCCTTTCCACGGTTTTGGATCTTCAATAAGTGCTTGTGAAAAAATGCGTACTATATTTTAAATACAAAGAAATGGATAAAATATAACACAGGAAAGGTGATTTATAGAAAAGAAATATATTGGGAAACTAAGATATGGAAAAAAACAAATTGAAGTAAATGGGAAAAAAATAAATGGGGAGTTTACAAGGGAGGTAAAAAATTGTTAACTGACTCTAAAAAATAAGGCATAATGATTTAAAAAATACCCAAAGTGGCCCTAAGCACCCTAATTATTGCGTCAAAAATTGTTTTCCCATTAGGATGCACAAATTCATAATAATTGGCTAAAATACATAATTAGAGGCTAAAGTGGCACCTCTTAGAGCAGATTCTATGACAAGGTAGGAGGGTACATCTCTAAAAATACCATTGATAAAATACATTGTAAGCATGAAAGGGATCGTATAAACATTAATTAAATGATATTTTGGGCACCACTGATAGTTGATTTCTATGATAAGGTAAGGGGGTACATCTATAAAAAAATACCATCGATAAAAGAAGTAGGAACCATTGGGATCAGATCAACTTATTGTGATTTAAAATTAGGTTAATCCCACTGGGGCTGAAAGATCCCACAAGGGCTTGGAAGGATGCCCATAGAGCTTGGAATATTTCTGCAGAGGCCTGTAGATACCCACAGAAGCTTAAAGAATCCCACAAGTCTGAAGTAAAGGAATCTCATGTTCTGAAGATGAAGGGATCCCAAGCTTTGAAGACTTTGGAAGCCCACAAGTGTAAATGAAGCCAGAGAAGGTCAATCCCATAATTTTTGGAAGAGATGAAAATGAAAAACTAATCCTTTTTATGCAACAACTTCAAGCATGGCCAAAATCGATCAAAGTTAGTACCAAATATGCCCGAAAGAAAAAAAAAGTCCCTTGAGCACATGATAGGAAAGAGACATGTTAATCAACAAAAAATTGACAACTTATTTCTATTCTTTTACTATGCATGATCTCATATGACAAAAAAATCATCCTATATCACCTTTTGACATTGATCAGAAGCAGGTTGCACAGTTGAGCATGAGACTTGTAGTTTAAAAACCCTATCATAATTGCCTTAGAAAAACTCCTCGTGAAATATCATCACTTGATCTACTACATGTGAAGAGCTACAAGTAATAATTCATCATACTACAAAAAACATAAGGTGCATTGATTTTGTCTTTATCGATAAATAAATAAATAATAAAAAAATAACTCAACCCCTAGGGAAAAAGAGTAGTTGTTCACCTAGAAAATATGTGTGGGATCTTTGTAGTGCCAATTGGTGGTAAGTTGTTTTGGTGTTTCTCATTATTGGAAGAGGTGAATATGAAAATTTGATCCTTCTTATGCAACCACCTCAAGCATGGCCAAAATTGGTCAAGTTAGTATCAAATATGCCCATAAGATAAAAACAGTGCCCTAGGCACATGATGGGAAAGAGACATGTTAGTCAACAAAAAATTGACAACTTATTTCCATTCTATTACTAGGAATGATCTCATGTAGCAAGAAATTTATCATAAACTACCTTTTGGAACTGAGAAGTAGGTTGCACAATTGAGAAAGCAATTTGTAGTTTAGAAACCATATCATAATTTCTTTGGAGACACTCCTCATGTAATAACATCACTTTATCTACTACCTTTGAATATCTATTCATATGAATTTAAGGTCCACATATGTGCCATGAAACAACTGAAAGTTTATCATCACAGTAATTAGAACGTGTAAAATAGTGCAACCAATAAGCAGTGTTAATCATTTAAAGTGCCATTTAGCATATGATTTCCGGATCTATGTATGTGATATCGTAGATATAAAATACTAACTTAATAAAATTTTAGTACCAAGCTAGCCATAATGTTATTATGATTCACTTGATCCTATATGTAAGCTCTGAAATATAAAATCGTCAAGTCCCTTACCATCACCCAGCTCTCAATAACAATAATTAGTACTAAGAAAATCCAAAACAATACTCACTAAAATAATGTCAGAATTATATCACTATGCATTCAGAGATGTAAGGTTCCATATCTTAGTAAAAAATCAGACTTACATTTACCTAGAAAACTAATGCGAATAAGGAAGGAAACTAATCAAAACGATAAGATATATTTTACAAAATACACCACCATCTAAATAGTTTGAAATATTAATGTGTTTTATATTTTGAGTGTGGAGAGAAGGAAGCTAGGGAATACAAGGTCTCCAATATAGATTGCATACCTGTGTTTGATAAAGGAGAGGGCTTGGATTGTGGGAGCAACAAGTCTACATTTTTAGGGCTTTACACAGAAATTCTTTTTTTAGGGATTTCTTTTTTGATAAGACAAAAGTTACAAAAACACATAAAAATAAAGTATAAAACCTAAGAGAAACACAAATAACCTAAGAATAATATTTATAAGTATACAACTTAGAAAATTTAGTTTCGAAAGATAGATGAACAATTAGGGTTTGAAAAATTAAAATTTCTTAACCTAGGGCTTCATCATGCTGAAATTATAGGAAGAAGGGACGAAAAAAGCCTAATTTATTCTATGTGATTTTTCTTCTATTTTTCTACGTTATTAAGAAGCATTTTTATTTTATGTAGAAGGTTATCTCCTAGTTTGGATGATAGTCTAAAAGTAGTTATTTACTATTGGTTGCATCACTTGTATCTTAATAGAATGAAATAGAATTTAAGGATAAAGACAAACAGATTAAGGATAAAGACCATGTCAAAACCCTTACCTTATCATTGTCCTTTCGCGATATCTATTATCTCATACAACTTGATAAGAGTTGCCTACGAGATGCATTTCCATCACCAAGACCTGCATAAATCATGAAAGACATAATTTTTATATGAGTAAATAATATATAAGAAAATAAATAGTCATTTAATTCATACTGCAAAGTCCTGTAGAAATCAATGAACCATGAAATGTTAAATTTATTAACATTTTTTTAAGAAATAGACATGCATTTAAAAATTTACAACCATCTTTAATATATAGTAATAAAAGAGTATTTATACCTTATTGAGCTCCTCTTTGTTTTGGGAATAGTTTTATATTCTCTACTGAACAGGACCAACCACGTGAAGGTGGAAGCTCATATGGCCACTCCCCCCCCCCCCCCCCCCCCCC